>CAXKVX010002569.1:0-50032 GCA_964058865.1 Eleocharis quinqueflora
GAAAATGGACTCGAATATCTACAACTAGATGACTTGCAAAGATAAAAAAAACTAATTACAGTCCGACGAGCGTAGCTGAAGTTGTTATAAATATATTAAATATATATGATTAGTGTTTCTTTTCTACAAACTTCGCCTATGCTCATGGGGACGGTAATTATCTTTTTTATCGTTGCATGCCATCAAGTTGTATATATTCGAGTCTATTTTCACTGTGTCAAATTTAATTTGCTATCGGAGGAATGTGCATCTCAAATTTTGCCCCATCTCCAACTTATGTATTAATTAGTAATCTTTTATCACGAGTTTGCGTCAGATTAAATTTTGAATAGCTCGTTTCTCCGATCACAAATAAAACTCGATGCCATGAAAGTAGTATCTACATCTTGATGATTTGCGATGATAAATAAATACTAATAACAATATTAGCGAATACAACTGAAGTTGTTACAAAAAATTACTTAAATATAACCCAACCCAACTCAATTAAATTATTTATATTTTTAATAAAAATAGAGTGTGCCACGGCTCATTCAACGAAAACCAAAATTGCAAATCAAACTCTTTAATGGATGATATCGACAATATCGTTGAATCAAATTTCTTTGACCTATTTTCGCAATTTCGTTCTTTTCTATTTTTCAAATTTTGAAAATAATTTTTCTTCTGTTTATAATTTATTTATTAAATTTCTAATATTAAAAAATAGCATACAAGTGTACAAGCTCATGTATGGAAAATGACCACATAATATATGGAAAATGACCACATAATATGAAGAGAAAAAAGAGACAGTAGGTATAATGCTCAGAGGATGCAAATTACTACTACCTGGGTTTGGGTGGTTGCAAGTTGCAACCAGGCGGGGAGCAAGTGAATATTACTGTTTGTAGATACCACGATTTGCTGTAACCTTCCAACTCTGTAAATATATATATATATATAGAGTTGTGCTAAAATACTTTATAAAGCACCAACATGCATATACTTTAGACTCGTATCTCGAAATATAAAGTGCAAACAACCGATCAAGACCGTTGAAAATATTCTCCATACTAACAAAAATTTGGAGACCAAATTTTACATTTTTTTAAATTTTTTTACTATTTTATCGGATGAGTGCAAAGTTGGTTAAATTGAAGGTCTGTAAATCGTTAGATTAATGAATTTTCCACATACCCGATAAAATAGTAATAAATTTCCAAAAAATATGAAATTTGATCTCCAAATAGATGTTAATATAGAGAACATTTTCAACGGTCTTGATCGGCCGTTTGCATTTTGTATCTCGAGATACGAACCTAAAGTATTTGAATGTTGGTGCTTTATAAAGTATTTTAGCACAACTCTATATATATATATATATATATATATATATGAGTACGGCTTATGTAAAAACGTTTGCACTTCAGCCGAAGTGCAAACGCTTCACATTAGCCAATTTTTTGAGGTCAAAATTTTAATTTAAGTTGCTCAATAAATTATTTGTATCAAAATCTTGTAGGAAATAAAATTTCGTGATTTTTAGAGCTTTCTAACTATATTTTAAATATTTTTTAAAAACAGTCCAGTTTAATATTAAAAAACATGACCTTTTCAGGACTATTTTTAAAAAATATTTAAAATATAGCTAGAAAACTCTAAAAATCACGAAATTTTATTTCCTACAAGATTTTGATATGAAGAATTTATTGAGCAAATTAAATTTAAATTTTTACCACAAAAAGTTGGCTAATATGAAGCGTTTGCACTTCGGCCGAAGTACAAACGTTTTCATATTAGCTATACTCTATATATATATATATTACTTTTTCAAAAGATCTTGATTATGTGTGCATTATTGCCGTTAAGCCTTTTCTTTTTAATGTCGTAGCATTTTTTATTCATTGACCATAAATTTATGAGTTAATATATCATCCTCCCACTTTCTATCCCCCTCTCGCGTCCCCCGCTACGCGACAAACAGTTACGTGATACAATATAAAGACTTGTAACATTTAATATAAAGACTTCCATGTTAAAATGGAGACTGCCAAATAAAGTATTATGTATACATTTTTTGAGAAAAATGAAGACTGCCAAAAGTATAAAGATTTCGAATGTTAATTATAAAAACTTTCGTGATATAGTATTCATTGCAGTATATAATTAACAAGAAAATTACAAATAAATACTACAAGTCTTGAGAAATAAAAACTTGACACTTAATATTTATTATAATGAATTCAGTCCAATAGTATAAATACTACTACATTTGAGTATAAAGACTTACATTCAGTATATAAAGACTACTACATTTGTCGTATATGAGGGACGTGTAATGAAAACTTGTAAGAGGAGACAGTTAGTCGCTTCCTAAATTTATAACACATAATAAAAAAAACTAAAAAAAACTTGAAAACTCTCTAATATAGTTCCGGTTGGAACTTGAATCCAATTTAAATGCACGTACAACTTTAAAACAATATTATTTATTTTTATTTTTTATTATTTTTGCGCTCCCACAGAGTGAGATTTGGACTGACAATTACTTTTGTGCAATTGTTCATTTATCTCATTCAACTTCATAAAAAAACTTAATAAAAGTTTTGAAATTTTTGTATGCAAGTACATCCTTATGGAAGGCGATATTTGCTATGCCAATATTTTGAGAGATGCAATTAATTAATTGTCATAGCAATGGAGGACACTATTTTTTTTATTTGAATGAACAATAGGGTTCAACTAGCCCCACTCGTTTATATATAAACATGATTAGAGATAGTATCAACATTTTAAAAACGGAAAAGAAAAGAAATAATGAAATAATTAATGAACAATTAATGCTTTTATAGTGTTCAAATATATATGAGAAAATATTGAAATTTGATCTACACTACTACAGAAAAAGTTATTATAGCCTCCATTTAATAGCGGAGATACAAGAATACCGCAATTAAACGTTTTTAAACCGGACCACAGTTCAATCCGCTATAAAAACGTATCTATTATAGCACATGGTATCAATGATCCGCAATAATAGGCTGCCTTTTTATAGCGGATGGCATCAAGATCCGCTATAATAGAGTGCCTTTTTTATAGCGGATGACATCAAGGATCCGCTATAATAGGGTTTTATAGAGGATTGAACGTAAATGCCGTTATAATAGGGTTTTTATAGCGGATTGAACGTGGAGTCCTCTATAAATCACAGAGTCCCACGGATAACCATGCAGTTCCAATCCAACCGTTGATTCATGTCAATCCAACGCTCCAAAAAATCACAGTACCACAGATTGAGACATGAATTTTCTTCCAAAATTTTCCGTTCTCTATATAAATATCAACTCTCCATCATTCTTTCTTCACTAAAATCTTCCCTCATTCTTCCTTCTTTCCACAAAAATCTTCCCTCATTCATTGTTCTTCCCACATTATGTTTTCGTCTTTCAAATATTATTAAGTATGACTGTAAATATATATATGAGATATGTTACCTTGCTATGCAAAGTAAAAATAGTGTTTTACTTTGGCATAAAAAAACATATACCGACAACTCAAATGACTGATCTAAGTTGGCTAACACAATTAAGACATCAAAATCTCCTACTAAATCAATTTTGAGCGCATTTGAAGTTTTGTAGCTATGCTTTTTGAATTTTTGAAAAATGAGCAAAAATAACACAGTTTAATAATTAAAAATAACACTATTTGTGTTCACTTTCAAAAAATTCAAAAAACCTAGCTACAAAACTTCAAATGCGCTCAAAATTGATTTACTAGGAGATTTTGATGTCTTAATTGTGTTGACCAACTTAGATCAGTCATCTGAGTTGTTGGTGTATGATTTTTTATGTCGAAGTAAAATACTCTTTTTACTTTGCATAGCACGGTAAAAAAAGTGTTTTACGTATTACTGTAAAAAAAGTTTTCTCTCACAACTCGTTTAATTATTACTATAAAAATGAAATTGAGTTTTTTCATAAGACCGTTTAAAAATAAAATTAGGCTGTTCAAAATCAGCAATATGACATATTTGCAAATAGTCAAATTTTCTCTTGATTATATATTATGAACGAACATTTCTGCAAAAATGCTTGTCAAATCATGAGTCAATTTCGCAATAAATGCAAAAACTGATAGCAATATTTTTTTTAAATTTCAAAACATTTTATAGCAGGCCTTTCTTGACGTCCGCTATAATAGGTGTCTGTTATAGCGGACTTTACTCTAAATGCCGCTATAATAGGTATTTTATAACGGAGTTTAATGTAAGGGCCGCTATAATAGATGTTTGTTATAGCGGTGGGTTGTTAAGGAGCACTATTAAAAGTTCTATTTAATAGCGGAGTTTACCAATGTTTAACAACCTCCCCTTTAACAGCTCCTCCTTAGTCGGAGTTAGTCCGCTATAAAAGAGTGTTTTAACCCGTTATAATAGTCTATTATTGTAGTAGTGCTAATAAACATATATAGAGTTATTTATATATGTTACCCTCTAAAATAAAAACTGTAGATACATATGTAGTGGTGGGAAGACACCAATATCTATTGTCTGAGCAGGGGTGGCCTGCTGCTGCTGCTAATTGTCGCTTTAATTGTGTATTAATTTGTGTATTTAGACAGAATGGACCTAATTTAAACCTTTAATTAATCATGAGATAACGACATATAAGTCCCATAATGTTTCCTTGTACCCATTTTTAATCTGATCTTGTTGGTAGTCGCACACAGGTACTTGCATGCATATGCAGATTGTTAGCCAGCTCTCTTATTCCAAATTCCAAAATATATATAAAGTGCATATATAATCAACTTAAATTGAATGTGGTTGCTCAGGTGTTGCCTTGGATGTGGACAACTGTGTCAAGCATCTATGGTTGGGTATCCAGTACCCACCAGAGATTTTGCCCTTTTAGGAAGCCTAAAACAAAAGTGTGTTTTATCTGGTAAATTAAACTGATTACAAAACATGCATTTGCACCCCCACAACGAAATTGTTAGATGCAAGGTTCTTCTGTGACAATTGCTCTATATCTAGGAACTAATTATTACTATCTATCATCGTGCGACATGACGACACTGTTCACGAATGAACAATATCGTTTTCTCTTTTATTTCTTTTTTTTTGCGCAGGCTTTTTTTCTGGTGCAGTTTTTTTTTCGCGATTTCTTCTGCCTTTGTCTGTGTGTTTCTTCGTATAGTTGACGCGTTGTACTGTTCGTTCACAACAGTACGGAACTTTTTTTGCCGATTTCTTCTACCGCTCGCTGTGTTTGTTCGGATGGTTGACTCATGTCCTCTGTATTTCGTCTTTCAGTAAAGAAGTCAGTGTCACCGCTTCTCCGTTTCTCATTCGCAACAGTGCTTTTTTCGTTGATTCTTCCTGCTGCCTTTGTGCTCCCGCCGCTACTCGACGGGTGGTAATGATTTTTCTGTCGCATGTATATAAGCGGAGCGCGTTTGCACGCCTAGTTGATGCAGAATTGGGTAATAGTTTCACCAGAAATATATTAAAGTAAACTCAATCATCATTGGTACATAGATCTTAGATGCTGCATGTCTGGATTCTCCTACCTCTGTGAAGTGTGGACTGTGGACTGTGGGGTTACACAACAGAACCATAAAATGCGATCGATCAATACTGCTAGTGCTAGATGTTAGGAGCAAGAAAAAATGTAGAAGTAAACTGTATCAAATAATTTAACATCGTGGATACTAAGGGTCTGTTTTACTGATGGACACTTCATAAAATAGCACTTTTTTCAAAATAGTATATATATTATATATAATAATTGAATATTTTTTACATAGAACTTATTATGTCCGGAATAACACACAAAATAGTTTAACCGATATTTCAATTAATAATTGAAATATAAGTATTTTAATTTTAGAATTATTACTTGATTTTGTTGTATTATATTTAGTAATTAACAATATTTTATTATATTTTACTATTACTAAACAATTTTGATTTTATTATTTTATAAAAAAACACATATTATTAGTTACTATATTAATTACTTTATTATTATAATAATAATTATTAGTATTATTAGTATTATTATTATTATTATTAGAAAAAAACTTGGATACACCAATGATACTCTAGCCACTTTGGACCATTCGATCTTGATCTATATATAGTGTGTATCTTGATGTATTTAACGGTTCAAAGTCACTCAAAGTACCTAGTGTGTCTATCTTTTGTCTATCCAAGTCTTTCCCTTATTATTATTATTATTGTTGTTGTTGTTGTTGTTGTTATTGTTGTTTTGAAGGAGATTAGGCTTTGGTCTATCTCAAATTTATATTATTATGAAAGTATGTACAAGTGAGAAGCAAAATTATTTACAAAATTGCATTGAGATTGATCCTAGAGATTACAGTTCTATCCTGATATGGAGCGGTTCTTCATTCATTGTGCATATTCACTTCAGATTTTCATTAAGATGAGGTCGACATGTCTAGCATGGCCATGAAAGATGCGTTTGTTTGTTTCTTTCGAAATTGTCCAGAGCACCGAATGGATCAAAGTATCCCCGGCCCCTGCCTCCGCATTCCTCGTAAGAAGGTTTTTCATCTTCAACCGCCTCGAGGACAGTATGTTGTCTGTGATGCATGTTTGCGGTGATGAGGCTCCATATTCTCGTCGAGAAGGGGCATGTGATGAATAGATGGTCGGTCATTTTCGAGGAGCTTGAACGACACATTACACAGGTTATCTTGTATGCAACCCATCATGTGAAGGAGGTGCTTTGTTGGTAGTCGGTAGGGGTGTAAACGGATCGGATACGGACGGATAATGACTTTACCGTATCCGTATCCGTTATAATTTTTCGGATGCGGATACGGATACGAAAAGTTTCGGATACGGATACGAATCGGATATTAATCGATTATCGTATACGGATCGGATGTCGAACGGATGCGAGTGCGAAAAATAATATATCGGATAATGATCCTTGAAATCATTTCTTGTATAAGGTGTCATTAAATTAATCCTTAATCAATGATACTAGAAACCATTTCTAGTAATTAACAACAACACTTGTTAGCAATTAGATTATATCTAAATTGTGTAGAACAGTGCCTACTATAAACACACATCAGTAGTCACCATTTACAATATCCTTAGTTTAATGCATATCAAGTTCAATTTAAGGTCTTCCAACTCAAAATACTTCTACATTAATCGCAAAATTTGTCAACTACAAGATTGTTCGAAAAATACTTCTACACCTTATTCGGATATCCGCTAAAAAAAATGTTCGGATACGGATATTTATCCGTATCCATATTCGTATCCGATTTGATATTCAAAACCGTAACCTTATCCGTATCCGTCTGATAAATATCCGTATCCGTATTCATATCCGAAAAATATCAGTATCTGAATATCCGTATCCGCTGTTTCTCGGATACGAATACGGATAAAGTCGAATAGTATCCGATCCGTTTACACCCCTAGTAGTTGGTCCTTGAGTAGAGTCCATATGAATTTTTTTACTTTGGTTGGGAATCTTGCTCTCCATGTAATAAGATATGTACTAGAGCGTAGTTTCGAGTCGATGAGGGCTTTGTATGTTGTGTTTACTGTGTTTTTCCCTGACGAGGTCCATCACCAACTGATCCTATCCCTAAGATGTCATCGTGGCAGAGCGAAATAATTGTATCAAGGAGAAGGCACCTCTTAGAAAGAATGAAGGGAGGCTATGTATAATGACTTCTCCTTGTCATGTGTGCAAAAGTGGTATGTTATAGTGTTCCCGGATGAAGTTCCCAAAGAGTGACTGTTTTCCATTGTATATGTGTCATGTCTATTTAAGAATTAGCGCTTTGTTTAAAGCTTTGAGGTCTAACACTCCTAAGCTTCCATTCCTTTTGGGAGGCATACCGCGCTCCATGCCACCAAAAAGCCCCCTTGATGGTGCGAATCCTCCTTTCCAAAAGAACTGCATTTTCATACGCTCCATGTGTTTGATGAGCCATGTCAGAAGTAGAAATGCTTGCATGAAATGTAACGACAGTGCATTTAGAACTGAGTTAACCAAAACTAGCTGTCCTCTCTTAGATAGAAGGTTGTCTTTTCAAGTTTGCAGTTTACGCTGGTTGTTGTTGTTTTTTTTGTTGTTGTCATTGTCGTCCTCGTGTTGTTGTTGATTGTTATTATTGTATTTCATTGTTATTATCAAATTATCAACATTTTATTTATCCAATTAAGAACACTCAAACGACATTTTCATTCATCCGAATAGTAAAAATATCACCCTTCTATCACTCGTTAAATGACACCATTTTACTTTACTATGCGAGTTGTACTTTTCCGTCCATAATCTTTGATTTTCCAAGCACATACATCTAGTCACACAACTTTCATAGTTTGGTTACTTCTCAATTTCTAATAAACAATGCTCTCTTATTTCTTTTTTTTAGGAAAGTAGGTTTATCCTACTTTGTATTTTCATTAAATAATATTGTCTATATGTATATGAGTTATTAAAAAGAAAAAAAAGAAAAGAGAAGAAAAAAAGAAAATACAAAAAGCCTAATCTAGTGGATCCCCTGATCTTCTGTGTCCAATTAAGATTTATCCCGCAATCTTGATAGATCATTGGAGATTTGGATTGCTATCAGGTTATCCGGGCGTTGTGAATTCTTAAAGGTGTGTTGATTCATTTCCTTCCAGATGAATCATAGTGTTGCTTCCATTCTGGGGTCCCACCTTGTTCTCCTTAGTTAATCTCTCTTTATTTCACATCCAAATTCGACTAAAATAGGGGAAGTTGAGGAATAGATGTGATGTTGTTTCAAGGGCCTAGGTGTTACAGTGAACACATGTAGTGTCAAGAGAACAACCTTATTTTTGTAGGTTGTTGTGTGGGTCGACTATCCAAGAGGAGCGTCCATGAAAAATATTTCAGCTTAAGCGATGCTCTGGATCGACTATCCATTGATTTTTAGTAGGCAAGCTTTTCAGCATTTCACCAAGCAACCTCCCAGTGATGTTGTGTTCTTGCATTTAAAAAATGCATTGTGTTCCACTCAATGTGTTTGGTGGTGCTGAAGGGTTGTCCATCTGCTCTGTTATATTCCTCCGAGTCTTCCACTCGAGTAGAGCAACAAGCCCTATTAAAATGGCTCTCATTCCCGCCAAACAAAGCCGATCTGACATTAGAGAGGTCGTTGCTTTGATTGTTTCATTGTGGGCCACGAATTCGAAACTTGCAAGGGTTATATAATCTGCCAAAAATGCTAGGATTATGGGCACAAGATTACGGATTGCACATCAGGCAGTTTCAGCTCAACTTACCGATCAAGAAACTTGATTCCTCTTGGCCCTACCGGTGACGAGTCAATGCCTCGCAACAGACCAAAAATGCTAGGATTATATTTGATACCAAATTTTCTTCAATTTTTTACTAAATTCTTTTCATCACAAGATTATTTGGAATATTTAATACCAAATTCTCTTCAATTCTTTTCTAAATTGTGTTATTTACTGTAAACACACACACAAAATTTGATATTGTTTGACAGAAGTTAGAAATACATCGGCAAAATGAAGCAAGTAATTCTGCCTCTATACAGGTCTCTTGCACCCGCAATGAGATCCTTTGCGACAGCAATTGACTTAGTTGTAAACTTGACAGAAAATCTCCCAAGTCTCTTGCGACATCAAATAATGATTATTGCGGTCACAATTGAACTTCTGAAATCCAATAGTTTCTTGCCAAGTCTATCTTGATTAATTGATGTCGCAATGAGACTCTTTGCGACCACAATCAAGCTGCAAATTTCTATATTTTGCTTGGGTCTTGATCTAATTTAATTGGATTAAGCCCAAAAATATTTATGACTTTAAATTAACACTAGTATTAGTTTAATTAATCATAATTGATCCATCAACAATTATATTTAATTCACATTTAATTCTATATGTTTATTCGTATCCAAAATCTTAGCGAAATACGTGTTGTGCCATTGTATCAATTAATTATGGGTGCAATTTCAATTCATGTAGAGCCAAAAAATCGAAATTCTAAATTAAACAAGCAATTGCAAAAGAAACTTCTTGCAAGAAATAAGATTAAAATTAAATGCAGAAGCGTGAACTTAAGACCGTCTCGTAAAGCCTCCCGTGTTTTGCCACTCAAGCAAGTCAAGAAGTCGGTGAAGACGATTGAACAACATCTCGGTGCGCTAGCAGATCCTTTCAAGTAACTCCCGATGCCAACTTTTCTTCAAAGTCACGAATGAACCGAGAAGTATTCTATCAGTAATGAAGAGATAGAGAGGCCTATGCACAACATATGTGCCCTAACGTAACGTACTAATAATGCTTGGAGACCAAGCTTCTTTTGTATTAATGAAACCGTATCTTGGAAAGATATCGTAATAATAGTAAATATTATTTGGAATATTTGATAATATATTCTCTCCAATTCTATTCCAAATTATCATATTTACTGTTGTATATACGTGCACAAAATTTGATATTGTTTGCACAACATGTCAAGAAAGAATATCTGAACAAAATCAATAAATATAGAACAGAATTTGGGCGACTGTACAAAATTTCCACAAGAAATTTTGTACATAAATGTTTTATAAAAATGGCCAAAAATATGTACCAATTTAATATTCGGCCAAATCTTTTTATATAAATCAATTTGAAACACGGCCAAATGATTTATATATATATATATATATAGTATGGCTAATGTGAAAACGTTTGCACTTCGGCCGAAGTGCAAACACTTCATATTAGCCAACTTTTTATGGTAAAAATTTAAATTTAGAGCTTTCTAGGTATATTTTAAATATTTTTTAAAAACAATCTAGTTTAATATTAAAAAAAATTGTGAAAACATGACATTTTCGGGGCTATTTTTTGAAAAATATTTAAAATATAGCTAGAAAGCTCTAAAAATTACGAAATTTGATTTCCTACAAGATTTTGATATGAAGAATTTATTGAGCAACTTAAATTTAAATTTTGACCATAAAAAATTGGCTAATGTGAAGTGTTTGCACTTCAGTCGAAGTACAAACGTTTTCACATTAGCCATACTCATATATATGTGTGTGTGTGTGTGTACTAAATTTTGTTGAGCTCGTTTTGTTTGGTATCTTGACCCTAATAAGTTGATTTGGTCCAAATAATAATCTTGACATTTCAACACTAGCACTAGTTGAATTAATCATAATCGGTCCATCAACAATTATAATTAATTCACATTAAATTCCATATGTATTCGTACTCAGAATAGCTGATGTTACTCCTCGTAATAGGTGATGTTATGTGATATATTAATCATATAACACGTAGTCCGTACTTTATTTATTGGATTTGACGTCTCATTTTAGACAATCTCCCACATGGACAAGTATGATCATTTTGATTACATATATCTGTAAATCTGCAGATTACTTTAATTTTTTGTCTTTCTTTTTGTACTTCTTAACCAATTCGGTCCACCAGTTGTACCAACAAGGAACTTAAGCGGTGCCGCTACATTTTCTGCGTGGCTTACCCGACTAAAATCACAATTCCAAACATAAGTTGGATGACATAAATTAGATTCTGGACATGTAGTTCAGAATTACACGAGAATGTGATTATACGTGCCTATTCTCAAATGAGTTATCACTTATCTTTACTTTAGCGAGGTCAAAACTTTAAAGAGAGATACCAATGAGATTTCAGAACATAAGTTGTATATATCACAACTTGTTGCAAATTACCTAGAACAAAGTTTTCCAAAATCAGACTCCCATATTTTCCACAAACATTGTGGATATGAAATCTGTACTTTTATATATTCTATCCTTGGCTCATTATTTCGTATTCTTTCTTTTATTCTATTAGGAAACTTATATAAAACTATTTTTGTCTTATTAAGTTTCTAGTGTTATCATGCATGACTCATTTATTGTCACAATATAACATAAATGATCTCTTATACTGAGTTCATTATATGCAGTAAGGTGGCATATTTATGGAGTCATGCATTTAATCTTGAAATCAAATTTAGTAGGACCTTCAAAAACTTTTCCAACATCTGTTACGTGAATATTATTCTTTTATTAGCTATAAATCTTTTAAGATCTCTTATCTGTATTCTAAAGATCTTATTATATATAATTATTTCTTGATCATGTCAGCGTATATCCTTATGTGTATACATCAACATATTTTATTCCTATATAAATACTTAGACTTTATGGCTTTTAAATTGATCAGGGGCATTTATCTTAATATTTATTCTTTGTTCACGAAGACATATATTATTTCTATTTTACTCCCACATAATCTGAACAACCCGATTTATCAAACTTAACTCTAGAACCAAATGAGATCACAATTTGATAATATTTTATTGATACCCTTAACTGCATAAATTTTTTTTGCAACCTAAAATTTAATAAAAAATCATCATTAATAGATTGTTTCGTCTATATTACTATTTTAGAAATAATCATCATTAATATCTATTTAAAACTTCAAATATGGTGCCATTAATTCTTTTAAAAAATCTTTAAGGAAAAGTTCTTTATTGCTCAAATTTTTTATATGAGAAACTTTTACCGACAAAATTTAACTTTATATATGAGAAACTTTTATCGATAAAATTTAACTTTATATTTCTCAACGTTATCATTTCAATTCCGTATTATTCAAATTCTCATTTGTATCAAAACGGGTCTAAAACTTTAAGGTAATGAAGAAAAATATTTAATATGTCATTATCAGTAAGTAGTTTCATCTTTTGTATATAAGATAAACTAGTTTACTTCCGATAGTAGACAACCATTTTTCTAGTCACGTTTTATATAAAAAAACTTGAAAATACGATTTTATAGTTGCAATATTTTCTCTTAAGTAAATTTGCTTTTGAGAGTACAAAACTATTTCTTTAGTCATGTTTTATAGAAAACTTGAAAATACGACTTTATAGTTCCAATCTTTCTCTCTAGTAAATTTTGACACTTCTATAACATTTCTTTGAGTATTCCCACAACAGGGAATGAATTATCATTAAACAACACAAAATACCTTATTCCAAAATACCCACCGGCTTATAGCCAATATTATCGCAACAAGCAATGCATCTATTTGGATCTATTTTGGGTTTGTTTGTGTCTTAATATATTATTGAGTATATAACTGAATCATTATTCCAATGACACAAAATATCTCAATTCAAAACACCCACAAGTTTAAGCCAATATCATTGCAAGAAACAATACATTATTTGAGTTTGTTTTGAGTCTATATGTGTCATTGTTGAGTCTCTTATTTAAGGTGGAGTTTGCCTATTGATAAAAGACATTTTTTGATAACCTTGACCTGAGGTTGAACAAGATCAGAACTTAGTCCAAAATCATGTCTTCATTAGTCTTGACACGCAATTAGAATAAAATTAGAGCTTTGACCCCAAAATTTTATTCTAATTCATGTTTTCATTTTAGAAAAAAAATATAATATATCTTAGTAAAATCTTACTTTTTGATATATAATTTTGATCAAATATTGAACAAGATCATCCTAAATCATGACTTCACTAGTCTTGACATGTCATCCTTACATCTAATGAAATACAAATTTGCGAACGACACTCGTATAATATTTGAGGCCCACTCAACTGATCTTACAACACTAAAGCATGTATTGCAAAGGTGGGTTTTTGTTCTTGCCATTAATCCGAGTAAGAGTTTCTTTGCTCCAATATAGGTCGGGCTATTATAGCGGTCTTTAAGACAACTCCGCTATAATACGGTGTCTATTATAGCGGCCTTTAGGAAAACTCCGCTATAATAAGGGGTCTATTATAGCGGCCTTTAGGACAACTCCGCTAGCTATAATAGACCACCTATTATAGCGGATCTCACTAAAAGTCCTCTATAATAGATTTTGAAAAATTATAAAAAAATGTTGCTGCCAGCTTTTTCATTTATTGCAAAATTGACAGATTTTATAGACATTTTTGCATAAATGTCCATTCGTAATATATAATCAAGAGAATTTTGACTATTTGCAAATATATCCTATTGTTGGTTTTGTACAGCCTAATTTTATTTCTAAACTGCCTTATGAAATAACCCAATTTTATTTTTACAGTAATAATTGAGAGAGTTGTGAAATTTCTTTTTTTTACAATAATACTTAGTACTCACATATATATATATATATATATATATATATATATATATATATATATAGAGAGAGAGAGAGAGAGGAGAGGGATTCGTAGCCGCCAAACTTCCAACCGCTCCATGGTAGCAAATGTAAATGACCGATACGGACCATTGAAAATATTCTCCATATTAATATAGACTGGAAAACCAAATTTTACATTTTTTGAATTTTTTTACTATTTTATCGGATAGATTGAAAATTTATTTATCTAACGATTTACAAACATCCAATTTTCAACCCTTCCGATAAAATAGTAAAAAAATTCCAAAAAATATAAAATTTAGTCTCCAAATCTATATTAGTATGGAGAATGTTTTCAATGGTCCAAATCAACTATTTACACTTGGTATGATGGAGCGGTTGCGAGCGACTACAAAATGGATGGCGGCTACGGTCCCTCCTCATATATATATACAAATATACTTAACATAATAATATTTGACGAAAGCAGAATGAGGGAAGATTTCTGTGTGAAGAAGGAAGAATGAGGAAAGATTTTAGTGAAGGAAAAATGATGGAGAGTTGATATTTATATAGAGAAGTGAAATTTTTGGGAAGAAAATCTGTCTTAATCCATGAGACTGAAATTTTTGGAGTGTTGGATTGACATGAATCAACGGTTGAATTCATACTACATTGTGATTCGTGGGAGACCCTATTATAGCGGCCTTTATCTTCATTCCGATATAATAGACCTATTATAGCGGACCTTGATGCCATCCGCAATAATAGACCCCCTATTATAGCGGATTTTAATTGTGGTCTGCTATAATAGATCTATTATAGTGGATGATATCAAGGTCTACTATAATAAGGGGCTATAATTGCCCCTTTCTTTAGTAGTGAACCATATTAGGGTGCAAATCACACGACATCCCAATGCAATACCTAGGCTTTTTTGTTGAAAATTTAAAAAACCTATGAAAGTGATTATATATCTTTCAATATTGACCGTCATACAATCGAGACTCCAGAGCTGGAAAAGAAAGTTTCTCTCAAAAGGAGGGAAATTCATTACTACAAAATGAACCTATTAAACCGATCTAATATGGCTTTTAAAATCGGACATGGGTCCGGTGTTACAGAGAGAGTTGTTAAAACTTCTGGCAATCCAGTTTTAAAAGTAGACCTTTAATAACGAACCTTTAATCCAATCTGGTTTAAAAGATCACTTTTTAAAAAGCGAACCTTTACCCAAGTCCGGTTTAAAATATCACCTTTTAAAAGTGGCGCACTATAAATATCTGGTTTAAAATGTAGCAAAAAAATAAAAAATTCTGATATTCTGGATCTGAATCCGTATTTCAAATTCCAATTTATATTTGCAAATTCAAAATTAATTCCACATGTATATTTAAGATTCAAATTCCACATATATATTTTAGATTCAAATTCCAAATTCAAAAGATTCAAATTTGAAATTTCAAAGATTCAAATTCCTATTTCTCTTGATTAGTGGGGTTATTATTTCTCTTGATCCATATTCCAAATTTTCTGAGAGGTAGAGCTTTTAAGATGAGAGAAAGAGAAATAAATTAAAAAGAAAACGAAGAGTTTTTCAAGTAGCTAGCAAATATTTTTAGCTTAATTTGTTGAGAGAAGAGATCAGATGGAGAAATGAGAAAGAAATAAATCAAACAGAAATGAGATAAATGGATGAATTATAAAGAGAATTAAAGAGGTGATCTGTGGAGTTTTTTTCCGAGTGATTTCTAAGTGTTGGATCATTAGAATGGACGCAGTATATTAGAAGCAACAAGGACGATCCGTGAGATATTTTTAAAATCGGATCCTCAACAACCTCTACTTTTAAAGGCTATTTTGAACAACGGACCTACAATACGTCCGCTTTTAAAGGTTTGGTTAAATCGGAGTGTATAAAAGATCCGATTTAAAAGATCTTTTATACCTGCATTTCTCTTGATACGCTTTTAAAGGTCATCTTTTAAACCAGACTGTATATAACCTCCGGTTTTAATGGTCTCTTACGCTCTTTCTGATTTTTTGGCAACTTTTAACATCCAAGTTTAATTAAAGTTCAGTGTTAAAACTATATCTGATTTAAAAGAGGGATGTTAAAGTCTCTTTCTGTAGTAGTGGTTGATCATAATAAAATGGTGTCTTATTTTTAGTTTACTCAATTTCTTTAAAAGAAATTAGGAAGCTTCAATGCTTAATTTTTTTTTTTTTAGTATATCAACAATACCCCACAATTGCTAGCATGTGATTCTTCTTGGAAGCTCCAGCAAGATGAACATGAAAATCATGTAAAATCATATATTGCTAGTGCTGGAATATTACAGATATATGATTTTTTTTTTTTAAAAAAGGAAATGCAAATTAAAAACTATTCGACAACATGACGGTTGTGTGTGTATCCATTTCTTTTAACCTTATCTAAATTAGGAAAAGCAAGTTAGAAAGAGGAGATGAATATTGCATACCCCATGGAATCTTAATGGCCACAACAGGAAGAACTCCTGCCATTGGTTCTTAAAGAACCACTGTAAACACAATTAGGAGCAAGAAATTTTATATAAATATATATAGATCTTTCAACTAAAATCTTTTAGTTTATATAAACAACAAAAAGTTATGGGGTGACAAGTGACCCTGACCTCCAACTGCACTTTGCTCTATAAACCACTTAAAGACACCTCACAGATGAAAAAGTGAATAAATAAATTTTTTTCTGGTAATGGACCACATAATGTGGTCCTGTATTTCATTGAAACAAAGGTAATTGTATTAATTACTTTGTGTACATGGCAGCCAAAACCAATTGCGTTTGCACAAATTATACATACCCAGAGTCAGCATAGATGATGCATGGAAGCACAATAGCTCTCGACCATGCCAACTCCACAATTATATACACACATATATATATATATATATATAGAGAGGGGGATCCATTAGCCTCCTTTTTCGTAGCCTCCTCTAACCTCTTCGTCAAAGTCAATGAAAATGGTCGATCCTGACCGTTGAAAACATTCTTCATACTAATATAGACTTAGAGACCAAATTTTAGATTTTTTTGATTTTTTTTACTATTTTATCGGACGGGTTGAAAATTGAATTTATCTAACGACTTATAGACATCCAATTTTCAACCCGTCCGATAAAATCGTAAAAAAATTCAAAAAAATCTAAAATTTAGTCTCCAAGTCTATATTAGTATGAGTAATGTTTTGAACGGTCCGAATCGGCCACATTCATTGATTTTGGTGGAAAATAGGGCAGGAGGCTACAGAGTGCAGGCCATGGATCCCCCCTCATATATATATATATATATATATCAACGCTATGGTAAAATGCATAGGACACCCTATTCTGTCATATACGGTTTAATTTCATAAATAAATTGAAATTTAAGTTGCTCAATAAATTCTTCATATCAAAATTTTGTAGAAAATCAAGTTTTGTCAGTTTTGGAGTTTTTTTGCAATTTTTAAATATTTTTTAAAAACAATCCAGAAAATGACACTTTTTACTATTAAATCTGGATTGTTTTTAAAAATATTTAAAAAATAACAAGAAAAGCTATAAAAATCACAAAATTTGATTTCCTATTAGATTTTGATATTCAAAATTTATTAAGCAACTTAAATCTCAATTTATTGAGCAAGTTAAGCATATATAGGACCGAATGGAGTGTACTATGCATATTACCATAGCTTTGTTATATATGCATAGGACACCCCCCTTCCGTTTTATGCATGTTTAATTTGCTCAATAAATCGAATTTTATGTTGCTCAATAAATTCTTCATATCAAAATCTTGTAGTAAATCAAATTTCGTTATTTTGTAGCTTTCTTGCTATTTTTAAATATTTTTTGGAAAACATGCATGTTTAATATTATAAAATGTCATTTTTGGACTGTTTTAAAAATTAAAAATAGCAAGAAAGCTCTAGAAATCACGAAATTTTATTTCCTACAAGACTTTGATATGAAGAACTTATTGAGCAACATTAATCTCAATTTATTGGACAAAATAAACATGCATAGGACGAAAGGGAGTGCCCTATGCATATTACCATAACTTTGTGTATATATATATGAACAATGCTATGATAATATGCATATGACACAACCTTTCATCCTTTGCAACTTTTTTACCTTCGAGTTCTTGTCAAGATTCGTACCAAAATTAAAAATAATCGAAATCGAGAAGGGCACAAGAATCAATAGATGAGAGAGACATAAAGTGATTTTTTTTTATTTTGGCATGAATCTTGACAAGAATACGATGGTTAGAAATTGTATAGGATGTAAGGTTGTCCTATGCGTATTACCATCGCCTCGCTATATATATATGGTTAGAAATTGTATAGGATTTTTTTATGGTACTTACGTAAGCAAATAACTCTATCGTGCTTATAATTATATCTCGAATTTCAAAATGCTAAAAATTGATTCGAACCGTCAAAAATATTATCCATACTAAAATCTACCTAGGGACCAAAATTTTTATTTTTGGTAAGTTTTACTATTTTGTCGGATGGGTGGAAAATTGGTTGAATTTGAGATCTGTAAATCGTCAGACTAGTCAATTTTCTACCTATCCGATAAAATAGTAAAAATATCCAAAAACATGAAAAATATGATTTCCAAGTAGTTTTTGTATGGACAACATTCTCAACGATTCAGATCATTCATTTGCATTTGAAATTCGAGATATGATCGTATTGCACATTTTTATATAGTTCTCTTTGATAAAAGATTCATCAGATAATGTTAAGATGATCACACTACTACAAAAAAGGACATTAACCCAGGTTTTGTTTGAGTTTTATTGCCGGGTCTACCGACGTAGTAGGAGGGGCAGTAAAAGTTTTAACAATTGATAATAAAAGCTTGACATTTATCACCGGCTATTAACAAAAATTGGCGATAAAAGTCACTTTTAACAAGGAATCAGTGATAAAAGGACTTTCATCACCGCTTTTTTTTGTTAATAATCGATGATAAAAGTTGGAAAAAAGTAAAAAAAAAAAAGTTGTACATTCTGCAACCTGACAGCTAGTTGCAGAACGTACAGATGTCGACATTAATATGACATCTATCAAATTCAAATTTCATATTAAAAAAATTGAGAAAAACAGATAAATAAATAAATAAATAAAATAAACAAAGAATGAATAAATAAATAAAATAAACAAAGAATAAATAAATAAATAAATAAAATAAACAAAGAATAAATAAATAAAATAGAACACAAAAAAAAGTAAAATAAATAAATAAAATAAATGATACTGAAAATTTGCACAACGCCTCCTCTTCATCGGTCCTCTCTCCTTTATCGGCTAATTCTAAGTTTTCGATTTCAAATTCAACTGCAAACAATAAGAAAAGGACAAGTAAATACAAAGAAGACTAAAAAAGAGAGATCAAAATTGTGTTTAAATAAAGAAGGTTAAGGAGAGGCGAGAGCACCCGACGAGACCAGCGGAAGACTCAGATGTCGCCGCCTCCTCTTCCTCCTAAGCAGCGTGTGGCAGCTAGGGTTTTTTAAGATAGGATTAGATAAGGGGCCGATGCAAAGAGAGCTAGGGGGCAAGTGCCCCGTCTGGAAAAAAAATTTGCAAAATAATTTAGTGTATTTGTACGATTTGTCAAAACTTTTTGCAAAATAACCATGTATATTTAAAAATTTGTGTTATTTTGCCCCCTGAAAAAAATTTATAAATCTTGCCTCCCTGACGAAAATTCTGAATCTGCCTTTGATTAGATATAGAGAAATGGAAAGAGAGAGAGAGAAGGAAGAGACATGGAAAATAGAGAGGAGGGAGAGACATAAAAGATGAGCTAGGGGCCGACGGGGGTTTTCTAAATTCATATTTTTATTGCCGATTTATTAAAAAAATCTGGTGATAAAACTTTATCACCAGATATTAACAAATAACCGGTGATAAAAGTACCTTTATCACCGATTTTTATTAAAAAAAACTGGGGTTAATACCGCTTAATATTTTTAACTCCGGATGTCACTAAGATTCGATGATAATTTTGCGGCACTAAATCTCTTTTCTGTTGCAGTGTCAACCCAGTAATTAATATGTACAAATGACTTTCTAAAGGAGTGTGATTAATTTACAAATTGTTCCGTAATAATATGAAATGCTGTGATCCTGTGGATCTTATAACTTTAATTAGATCAAACGTGTACCTGACGACAGACATCACGGTATGATAGGTAACCCAGAGAAATCTGAGAAGATGCACAATATTAGAGGTTACATATAAATATTTGTCAAACTATGTAAAGGAGTACAATTGACTTTTTAAAGGAGTATGATAGGTAACACAGCGGATCAATCAATCTGCTTGTCAAATATATTTTAAATTGTCAAATTTTATAATAGTTTGATTCAATAATTGATTAAGCATTCAGTATAGAAACCAATTTGTTATTAGGGGTTACACATATATCAGGGTGGTTGAGAGCATCTTCATCTCTGAAACTCTACGAGTTTCTAATCTGACATGGCAGTTTCTAAATGAGTTTCAGAAATGTAGATGAGTTTCTTATTTAAAATTTTGCTCAAGAGTTTCTTATTTAGCAATTATATTTTAGAGTTTATAAACTTTGACGTGGCTTAATCATTGGTTAAAATTGATCGGTCTCACATAATATTGATAATATTTGCTGACGTGGCAATTTAGAAACTCTACTTTTCAGTTTTAGAGATGGAGAGTTTAGAAACTAAAGAAAAATTAAATTTCTGAAATTGATGTGGCAATAGTTTAGAAACTATAAGAGTTTCAGAGATGGAGATGCTCTGAGTTGATTGGAGACCTCGATCGATCTCCTCCCGTAAAATTCTATGTAAACACTTGTGAACACAATTGCTCTGTTGTCAACTTAATTTGTTTTGCTGTCTCTATTTTGTTTTGTTGCATGCCTTTACAAATTCCTGATTTTGTTAACATTATTAACCTTGATACAATGTTTATTTTTCACCCTCAATGTTAGGTTTGTACTTTGTACTTAGATCTCCAAGCTTAACTAATTAAATATAAGCCAAATTAACTATCAATGTGCCTAATTGATTTTGTATGACATTGTGAGCATGATATTTGCTTTAGTACGAGACTATGGTGCTTACGTAAGCACCGAACTTCAGTGCTTACGACTATATATATATCTCAAATTTCAAAATACAAACGGGCAATTCAAATCATTGAAAATGATGTTCATGCTAAAATCTACGTAGTGACTAAAAAAATTTATTTTTAGAAATTTGTTATTGTTTTATCGAATGAGCGGAAAATACATCAAATTGGAGAGGTCTGTAATTATTAGACCAATGCATATTACATCTATCCGATAAAGTAGTATGAACACATTTTCGACGATTCATATTAGCCATTTGTAGGGGGTAGTTTTGAAGATTGATATTGAGAAAGCTTATGATAGGGTTAATTGAGATTTTTTATTTGAAATGCTGATAGCTAGAGATTTCCTATAAAACGAGTGAATGAGATAAAAAACTTACTACAAGGAGGAGAAGTTTGTATAATCATCAATGGCGAAAGATCCAATTACTTTAAAGTTAAAAGGGGACTTAAACAAGGGGATCCAATATTTCCCATTTTGTTCAATTTAATAGTTGACACTTTGAACTGTATGATTAAAAAAGATAAAAAAATGCCAATCAGATAAAAGGGATGGGTCCAAACTTACCTGGAACTAGCAAACTTCTCAACCTACCAAGCTTTTAAAAAATGCCGATAAAGCGCCGATAAAACGGATATAACGGAAATTTTGCTATGACCGCACGATTTACTTCAAACATGCCGATAAAATGGTTTTTGGCGGTAATGCGAAATTTAGCGGTGATAAAACATATGATGGTCTGAAAAAAGCGGTGATAAAGCGAATATATCGGTACTTTTGTTCAAATGATTATAACTTTTGACTCGTAACTCTGACTTTAGTGATTTTCGATGTGTTGAAAAGATCACGACATCACCTACAAATTATTATCAAGAAACTAGTTAAATTCAAGTTCTTTTTCAAATCAACAAACCAGAGAAATTGTTTAGTTCAACAATATTTTTTTATATGTTGCATGTTTTTTATTAAGACTTAAGGGAGATGCATAATTTCTTGATAAATTGATTTAATTTAGTAATTTTAATTAATATTCATGACAATTTGCTTTAAAATAATGTATGTGTAGAAAATAGCGATGTTGTGGTTTATCGACCGCTTTATCACCGCAATACCGCTAAACGCTAAATAACTTTCGCACCGCTATGGACCGTTAAACGCTATTTAAAACCTTGCAACCTATACTATGCATATGATACTATAATTATGTGTGAGGCACAAGAGGAAACAATTCAAACATTGAGATGGATATTCATAGAGTTTGAAGCCCTAACAGAAATGAAAATCAACTATGATAAATGTCAATTATACCTTATAAACATAGATGAGGTAAAGGCTAGGCAATTGGCTGACATATTTGGAAGCCAAATAGCTATGTGTTCCTTGTTGTATCTGGGTATACCTATACACTGGAAAAAAAAATAAGGTACAAGGATTAGGAAGACATAATAGATAAGTTTGAAAATAGGTTACAATGCTGGAAGGGTGCCTTGTTGTCAATGGGGGAAAATAGTATTACAAAATAGTGTGTTATCTTCATTACCTCTATATAGGATGAGTTTTTATAATATGCCACGTAAGATTAGAAGAAAATTAGATCAAATTAGAAAAAGATTCCTATGTCACAGTGAAGGGAAGAAGAAAATACATCTGTGTCATTGGAAAATGGTGTGCATGCCAAAAGATAATGGGGGCTTGGGAGTGATAAATCTGAGGGACATGAATATTTCTTTAATGTGTAAGTGGTTACGGAGATTATTGGACCCTCAAAAAGCAAGTGATGGCGGAAAGAGATTCTAATAGCCAAATATAATGGTATACAAAATAAACACAAATAGTCAGATTTTTTGAAAAATATTCAGAAAATTTTATATATTGTGAAAGCCAACAGGCAGTTAGAAATTAGAGATTGAGCTGACACAAAACTATGGGAGGACACATGGTTAGGAGAGGTCCCTTTTTACATCCAGTATAATGATTTGTATGAAATTTACAATTAAATAGAGATTAGTGTTAAAGATGCAATTGCTTCAGGATTTCATTTTCCATTTAGAAGAAACCTTTCCCAACCCCAAATGAAAGACTTCTGTGAAATACAAAATTCTATTTTGAAATATACTACATTGACTACAAATTCAAATAGGGCACTGTGGCAAGGAAAAAAAGCAAAAATTTCATTAAATAAAGAGAAGTATAAATGGATAGTAGACAGAGGAATTAATATCTCTAATTTACAGATTGTATGGCAATTGCAGGTGCCAATGAAGATCAAGATATTTTTGTGGTTGCTGGCCAAAAACAATTGTTAGTTAGAGCAAATCTGGTAAAAAGAGGATGGGAGGAAGACACCAAATGTCAATACTGTGATCATTTTGAATCTACAACCCATATGTTTTTCAACTGTGATACCAGCAACAAAAAATGGCAATGGATAAGTGGGGTGGAAAATAAACCTCCACAACAGCTATTTGAGTTATATTTGATGATAACAATACAATAACATTATGTAAAAACAATATTAGATAATGTGTGCTCAGTAGCTCTGTGGGTGATTTGGTTAGCCAGAAATGATTGTATTTTTAACAAGATCAAACCATTATCAATGAAAACGATGCTAACTAAGATAAAATTTACATCCTTGTACTGGGCAGGTTTGGAGAAG
This sequence comes from Eleocharis quinqueflora, assembly GCA_964058865.1. Taxonomy (NCBI): domain Eukaryota; kingdom Viridiplantae; phylum Streptophyta; class Magnoliopsida; order Poales; family Cyperaceae; genus Eleocharis; species Eleocharis quinqueflora. The sequence goes on from CAXKVX010002569.1 coordinate 23,968, forward strand.
GTTAACATTCAAGAACACATAAGGAAATGGTGGATGGCAACAAAAGAGAAGAACAAGGAGCTTAACAAGGAGGGAGTTGGTGATGGAAGCTCTAGAAGCCTGGTGAGCACAGAGGCACATGGGATGCTGGAAATCTCATTATGAAAGAGCAATTTAGAAGTTGAGACAATTAGGAATTTGGGGTGCTATTTGAATATTTGAATCATGAAATGAGACAATTAGGAATTTGGAATTTAAAGAATTGTAATCAAATAGTTAGGAGGGATGAAATACTGATAGGATCTTTGGTTTTAGATAATTAGAGAGCGTCAGTATCTAAGATATGGATATCGACGCAACAACTTATAGGAGTGCAGCAGATAAATAGGTGAGTAAAAACATCTGATGAGTTGAAACTCGGGTATGTAATCATTTTCTTCATTTAATTCTGCAATAGAAGTTGAGAGGTAGGGACTTTTTCCTACTTGTTTCAAAAAAAATATTAGCTTTTTTTGTTTTGAAATTCGAAATATATTATCGCAAATACAGAAATTCGATGCTTGCGTGGGCACCATAATTTTACTTATGGGAGCTAATACAGTGATACACAATTTGATACGCTCATCTATTTCGTCCTAAAATCCTCTCTATTTTTTACAAATTGTTCTCTCCAGTTAATTTGTAATGCATATTAATTTATTTATAATGCATATTAATTTATTTATAATTTATAATGCATGTTAATTATTTTGAGTTACGATTTGTAATGCATGTTAATATATGATAGATTTTCATTTCGTATATATGCGAATTTGTAATGCATATTAATTTATTTATAATTTGTAATGCATGTTAATTGTTTTGAGTTACGATTTGTAATGCATGTTAATATATGATAGATTTTCATTTTGTATATATGAGAATTTGTAATGCATATTAATTTATTTATAATTTGTAATGCATGTTAATTATTTTGAGTTACGATTTGTAATGCATGTTAATATATGATAGATTTTCATTTCGTATATATGAGAATTTGTAATGCATATTAATTTATTTATAATGCATATTAATTTTTTGGTGCATAATCATATTTTCTCAGTTGTTATGCATATTAATTTTTTCCCAATTGTTATGCATGTTATTACAGCAATCATGCATATTAAATTGACTAACATGCATAAAAGAACAAAATTAAATTTAAGCTGCACAAAAACTGGAATAACATCCATAACACCAGAAATAACTTGCATAATAACAAATATAACATGCATAACAACAGAAATAGCATGAATAGCAACAACTAAATAAGTATGCATGTGTTTTTCAATTAACATGAATAACAACAGAAAATTAAGTTTAAGCTACATTACATCACAAAAACTACTATAACAAGTATAATAACATGCATAACAACCAAATAAGTATACATAGTAAATTAACTAACAAGCATAACAACAGAAAAATGAAGTTTAACATGCATAACAACTAGAATAAGTAAGTATGCATAATAAATCAAATAACAAGCATAACAACTAGAATAACATGCACGTCACTAGAATAACATGCATAACAACTTATAACAAAAAATAAGTATGCATAGTAAAATCAATCAACATGCATGACAACTAGAATAACATGCCTGACAACCATATTTTGTATGCTGACGTTTTCAATTAACATGCATAACCAAATTAAGTATGCATAGTAAAATCAATCAACATGCATGATAACTAGAATAACATGCCTGACAACCATATTATGCTGGCGTTTTCAATTAACATGCATAACCAAATTAAGTATGCATAGTAAAATCAATCAACATGCATGACAACTAGAATAACATGTCTGGCAACCATATTTTGTATGCTGACGTTTTCAATTAACATGCATAATCAAATAAGTATGCATAGTAAATCAACTAGCATGCATGACAACTAGAATAACATGCCTGAAAATTATATTTTGTATGCTGGCATTTTCAATTAGCATGCATAATCAAATTAAGTATGCATAGTAAAATCAATCAACATGCATGACAACTAGAATAACATGCATGACAACCATATTTTGTATGCTAGCGTTTTCAATTAACATGCATAACCAAATAAGTATGCATAGTAAATTAACTAACATGCATGACAACTAGAATAACATGTCTGAAATCATATTTTGTATGCTGGCGTTTTCAATTAACATGCATAACAATAGAAATAACATGCATAACAAATATAACATGCTCTCCAGAGAAGAAGAGATCGGAACCAGGAATCAATCGGAACAATGACGCGATGAAACAGTTTCAAATAGGAAATAAAATGAAACTGTCCAGTTGTCAAGGTGAAAAAATTACTGGAGGTGTTTATTGACTGAAAACGTCCATTCGGTATCAATTACGTATCAAATTCGATATCCCAAAACATTTTCCTTTACTTATTTAATTATGTGGGACACATAATTAAGTCCATTATCTAAAAGAGCATATACAACATCAGAGATGCGATCCCTTGTAAGCAAGAGGCAACCGCCAACTAAGTTGTTGTACGAACTTCTATATTTAAGTTATCTAACTGGAAGCATTTCAATATTTAACACAAGACTTCCCATTAAAAAAGAAAAAGAAAAAGGGAAACGATAAGACTTTATATATGAATGGCAATGCATGTATCTCGTAATTAATTAATTAATTCGGAGTGAGGCCTGATGTCTATTTAGTATAGTGGTAAGATATAAGACTTTTCGATGTTTAAGTTCCAACGGTGATTATTTTTGTAAGATTTTTTAAATTTATTTTCTGATTTCTTTGTAATTGTGTGTTATAATTTTATGGATAATGAATATTTTTTTCGAAAATCAATTAGTTCGGTGTGATTAATTTTAATAGGCGAAAATCTGATCAAAACAATGTGCCTAATTACATTCTTCTAGAATCTAGATAGTAGAGAAACCAATGATATCATACATAAATAGAAAACAATATCCACTTGCAGGATCTTAATTTTTAGAATTTAATTTGGTTTGGAAATCCAATTTGGATATCCATCTCCTCGAACGTTGGCTAGCTAGCTATGGTTTTGGTGCTCTCTTTAACTATTAAATTTCGAGTAATTATTAATTGCCCCATTAATTACCAACAAAAAAATTAGTGTGCAGGATCAAGTTAAAGAGAGCACGCACCATTAATTACCAACAAAAAGGTTTAAGACTAACAAGAAGTAAATATTTGCAAAAAAAATAATAATAAAAAGAAAAAGAAGAATAGAGAATGGTGGAGACATATAAAGAGACCTTGCACTTAGGTTAATAGGTTGCATGGTGGAGACATATAATGGATTAATGGGCCTACTATATTTTTTATACCAATTCTTTCTAACAATAAGTCGTCAGTCGAATTAAAAACAACAGAACATTCCCCGAATTTTTTTAATTAATAAAAATAATATATATAATTAAATATACAAGAAATTGTGAGGTAAAATTCGGGATATGTTATACTCGTCAGTGACAGTGGCGTGTTTAACTTTTTTTTTTACATTTTTTGCTGTTTTTTTAAAGGGACGCATGCTATGCCTAAACTTGTCACTGACAGTGACGAGTATAGCATGCACCAATAAATGAACATCAAAGATGCCGATTCAACGACTATGAAAGTGAAAAGTTTACACTCGTCACTGGCACTGACGAGTCTACACTGTGTTGCTTTCAAATATGCTTAACAAAAGCTATACTCACCACTGCCAATGGCGAGTTTAGAATACTCGCTACTGGCAGTGGCAACTATAGCATGCATCCATTTTTTTTAATCACATAAAATGTAAAAAAAAAGTTAAAATCACCACAGCCAGTGGCAAGGATAGCACATCTTGAATTTTGCCTCCTAATTTCTTATATATTTAATTATATATATTATTTTGATTAATTAAAAAAATTCGGGAACAATCCTCTTCCAATTACAAAAATTCAAATTTTTGTAACATATTCATGGTTCAACTATTACTGTTATATATAATAACTTCAAAATAAATTTTATTTTCTCAATTTCTAATTCTCCGACGTGCAATTTCTAACTACTAAACAAAATAATCTTCTGCAATTAATCAATTACAAAAAATGGAAATGTCGTTACTAATAAAAGAATTGCAATAGCTTATGTGACACTTTTAAACTTGCAAAATTTCTAAAAAAAAATTATATATTTGAAATTGTAGCTATAGTTTTCACATCAAATTAATAAATTATTTATATGTGTGATGAAACTTCTCTACGCCTTCGACCCTAACTCAATCTAGTTGTATCAGTAAGGTACTGATAGATATGAAATTCACCCACACATGTAGACTAGACATGTATTTTTTTTCTAATTAAGGTCCTCTTTATAGTAATTTATACTAGTAAGTGGCTCACACGTTGTTGTGGGAGTTAAAAAAAATTTAGAAATAAATACGTAATTATAGAAGAATATTCGTATTGACGTATAAACAAATTGCTTACACTGCGAGAGATTCATATTGAACGTGGAGAGTGGTGAGATTAAACAAGAGAAATATTACAAGAAATGAATATCCCAAACAGGTTAACAACTGCAAAATGCTTACCAATTAGAAATTACAAAATAAAAGTTACAACAGATATGTAATTATATAAAATAGAAGTTACAAAATATTTTCAAATTAATTAATACTACTGGGATCTGGGAGCATTCATTCTGATTTAAATTTCCATGTATATTTAGACGCCAACGAATATTATATTTAACACACTATGTAAGTATTTATGGGTACAAATGAACATGAGTTTGTATTATGTATGAAACGTATAGCTGCAAATCAAAATACACATGTTATATTAGAATAAAACACTTAAATAAAAAGATTCGTTTTAAGATTAAATTAATAACATTCTCCCACATATTCAAACAATAAATAAGAAATAATAAAATAAAATAAAATAATATTGTAAAATTGAGGTTTGAGTTTAAGTTTATCAAATTTTATGACTTAATGACTAAAGATACAATCGTCATATTACTATGTGCATTGTTATCTTTTAATAAGTTCTAACTTCTAACTATGGGAAAAAATTATGGCTGATGAACCTATGTATGTTAAGATAATAATGTGCATTTCTTCACGTATTGTATTGTAAGTACTTCAAAAATTCTTATCTTTCTTTATAATATATATTAGACATTCTCATTTTAAACAAGTTAAATTTCTTTGTGCTTATCGACGTGTGGCATTTTCACCCATCAATTGCCCATCAATAATGCATCGTTTTGAAAAAAAAGGGGAAAAAGAAAAAATTAACCTTGCATATTTAATGTGTCAACACTAATAAAAAAATGTTAATCATGCAGAAGATAAAAATATGACAAATTTTCTCCAAAAATATTTAGCAGAGGAAGTGTTAATCAATATGCGCTACTTTATTATCTTATCTATTAAACAGAAATGAGGGAGAGTAAAGGAAAGGAAAATGATGCAAATTTGGACCCCACATGACATTTCGTAAAAAAAATTTGAAGAGGGATATTTTGTGATGTTTTTGGAAGTAAGGGTAATTTATAAATTCCCCAAATAGAAATGAGGCGAGACATTAATTTTTTCTTTTTTTGTACGCGAGTGGCAGATCAAAGTATACGGGAATTGAAAGTCTAAAGTTGAGCGATTGTGATCGAAAAAAATAAAAATCTCATGCTCTGTATTGATCTGAGAGGTGAATAAAGATTTGAAGTAAAAATACTCCAATTTACTTTTGTCAGTAGTAATAATATTAAAAGACACATGTAGAAATATATATAGTTTCCATTTATTAAACTCAATGTTTCAGATCACTGTAACATTTTATTTTTTTTTATGGAAAAGAGGGGATCTGTGTCCCGGATTTCATTAATTAAAATATCACCAACTTGGTGATTGATGTACAGGTATATTTGCAAAAGAAAAAAAAACAGAAATAAAAAATGGAAATAACAAAAACAAAAAAAAGGAAAAACAATGGTGGCAATGACAGAAACAAAAAAAAAACAAAAAGATGAGGCAAAATTTGATCTGTGAATTTCTAATGGAACCATGCTTGCTGTTCTGATCGTCTCTCTCTCTCTCTCGTCAGTTTGATTACGCTCTTGTTGATTTCTTCAAAAAAATACGGCTGCAACGTTCTCTTCAGATGACAAAATTTGTGACCAGTTCAAATTGTATTCATTTTTAATTGTATGCGTTTTCTTCTAGTAGAAGAAGTAGATGTGAATTAGGGGATGTAAATTATAAAGTTTAGTCTGTACGAATTTCGATGCAAATTAAAGATTGAAATTTGTTACGCAGTACGTACAGTGTTTTTGTTGCGCGTTAGAAGATCTCATTCCGTGAGTAGAAGTCTCTTTAGCACTGTGGCACATATGGCACATATTAGACATTATTCAGCCCCTTTTAATAAGATTATCGGTAGTTAATATATAATTTGTCATTGAGTAAGAGCCAAGCGAATATGATGATTCTGAGAGGTTCTTTTTTGAACTGCCATATTTTTCTCATATCTGACTCTGGGACCCGTATTCTCTTCCCCCATTTTTTATGGTTGTTCTCTGCATCTATTAATTTGGACTGTCCGATTAGATCTGAACGCTTGACCGTCAATTATATGATTCGAGGTGATTTTGTATTATAAAATTACATCCGTTCAAATCTAATCGGACGGTCCAAATTAATAGATGCAGAGAACACCCATTTATTCTGGGTGCATCGACTATGAACTTGTATGATGACTGTGCAGTGTAATGAATACCACCGAATTATTCTATTTGCACAAATTCAATTGGGGCCCCAAATCACTGTGATTTTTTACATGTATATATTACGGGCTATTTTAACTATTTTGGAGAGCACAGAGAACTGACACAGAGCGAAGCATCATAGAGAGCCCAGTTTTCTAATGGTTTTAAATCATTCGGATCATTGGTGGTAACTAATGATTTTAATGCTAGTACAACGAATAAAAAAAATTAAATCTCATCCGTAAAACAAAAGGATTTCCTTCACAATTCGGCAGCGATTGTGCTGATACCGATAATGAGCCATTATAACCAAAGAAAAGTGAATGCTCTTTTAAGCTCTCCAACTTAACCCACTTGTGCTTTAATTTCTCGGGACCTTGAAAAATCCTCAGCAAAACTTTCCTTACCATTACAAATAGGTGTCATTTCTCTCACAAGCTTTTGAAGAGAGCAAATTTGACAGTTTCAGTAATTATTGGAATGGAATTGGAATGATTATGATCAAGTGATCAACATATTCGTCAGCTTCGGCATCATTCTCATTCTCTTCCCCATCAACTACCTGCATCTCATTCTCATCGTAATTACCATCATAATCAAAGACGGAGTCAGAATTTTAGATTGAGTTGTCAAGATTTGAATAATAAAAAAATCGATAACAACATTACATCTAATCACAATATGGGGGTTATCAAGACTTGTAATTTGATTAAAATATTCGATAATCATGCACAAATAACAACACACTCTAAATAGAGAGTTAGATAAACCTTAGTGGCGTTATTCTCGTCTACTTCTTCAATGAAGAGATTCTTTTCATGCTTCTTGAACTTATCTAAGTTGAGGTTGATAGAGGCAATCATGACTCTACATTGCTCAATGAACTACTACTTGTGCTAAAAACTATCAAGCCAATTTCAAAAAATTTAATTCTAGCAAGCAATGAACTATTACTTATCAGTACTAATCTTGCACATGAGTTTTGGTGAAGCTGCACGTTAACACGGGTACAACATGATGTTGCACATGCTCAAACAATTCTCAAACATGCTCAACACAAGTCAAAACATGCTCAAAACATCAAAGGATGGCTTCATATTGCTCCACAGAGCACAACATTATCATAACGCTTCACAATATGTCACAACGGGCCAGCAACCCGTCAAAACGGGTGTCCAACCCGTCACAACGGGTAAAAAGGAGAGAGACAGTGCAGAAGCAGGCATTTGGCAGAGAGCAACGTTACTGTAACACTTCCCTAAGGCGTCACAACGCCTTCCAACCCGTTATAACGATTTTCCAATCCATTATAACGGTTTTCCAACCCGTTATAACAGATTTCTGCTCAGATTGGCTCACAAGACAACTACAGAAGCACATAACAACAAAGATGGAAGAACTCTAACCCGTTATAATGAGTCATCCAAGGCATCACAGTCATTATGCAGAGACGAAACAACAGGGTATCAAACACCCCTCACAAGCTTCCAAACATCAAATTGAAGACAATAAAGAGCCAAATAGCCTTATTCTTCAGCTACCTAAACCTGAAAGCATTAGGATAGCACCCATAGTCTAATTGTCAATCCGAGAACTTTCCTTTAACTAGTTTCTAGTCTTTAGTGCATCACATTTGTATTGTCAAGTGGTGCATCTCCTGTTCTAGATTGTTTTGTCAATCGGACCATTAACCAGGTAGAGTGGCGTTGCCCCTTACATTGGTCTAGGAGTCGAAGATTGATTTTCTTGCTTAGAAGAAATCAAAGATTGATTCCGAAGTTGTAAAAACAATTATTTTGCTAGTGAAATCGGATGGGAAGGAAGATTTGGTTCCGGGAGATCCATGGACGTAGACCTAGTTGATTGATAGGCCGAACCACGTTACATCGTGTGTTCTTTTTGTTCTCTTGATTGATCTTGCTCTCTCTTTACTCTCTCTCTCTCTCTCTTTTATTATTTTGCTCTTTGTTGATTTGTGAATTACTATATTAATTCTAGAACTTGCTTGCTTTAACTCTTGATTAGGTGATTAAGGTCTAAAAGCTTTAATTTCAAATTGTTGATAAATCGCTTCTGCCTTATTGTTTGACCTTAATCTTGCGCTTTAAGTCACAATATTTCTAACATATATATGCATTTGTGCCCAAATTTTAGTGAAATATATATAATGCCTTTGAATATTGATTAATCACATCTCACGACATATCCATATATTACTTCTCGTAATATTATGCGACAGTACATGACATATAGTAATCATGTAACACGTGATCCAAACTTTATTTATTAAAATTAGCGTCTTAATTTCAACAATCTGTCACATAGACAAGTGTGATCTATTTGATTACATATGTCTTGATCTAGCGAGATCACTTTAACTTTTCTGTTTTTTTTTCGTATCTCGTAACCAATTTAGTCCATCAGTTATATCAGCAATGGACTTAAACGATAATGAACAAATTTTCTACGTGATTTTCTCGATATAAATCACATTACCAAATACTGTAGATGATATGAATTAAATTTCGATCATATAATTCAGAAATTACACGAGAGTGTAATTATACGTGTCTATTTTTAAATGGCACAACTTCATTTGAGAATTAAGTGTTGAATGCTATATTACGATTAATAACTTTTTTTGTTTTGGTTAAACATTTAAATGAATAAAATTTCTTGAGATATTATTTGCCGTTGAACTTTTTAGCTTTCAAAAATAAAATACATGATTCGAATTACAAATTTTGGAATTACGTGTCGATATGTATATTTTTAGTGTTTTTTCGAATCTGCAGTTCTTTTGGGAAAAAAAGAGCTCTCCTGATCTATTAATCATATTTAGATTAATATGACCGTTGGATCAAGAACGGATCGTTTCTTAAATAGTCACACAATCACGTTAAATATTAAGCTATGAAATATCCCCATGATAACAGTACTTGTCGTATCAAAAAACAAGAACCTACAGTTGATCGTCATCTTTGCGATTTCGCGAGAGCTAGTGATCGATCGGCCTCCCTCATTCCATCTCCTCTCCGGCGATCTTTCTCTCTCTCGAAAGCTTTTCAGAAGCTTCCGAGGTATCCGATCATCAAAACATGTACATCAACCAGCCATTCTGTTTCGCTAACTTAAAACCCTCAATGGCAATGAAGACTACTCATCAGAAGGCCAAACCGCCACAACTAGACGCTTCCCCTCCTATCATTCCTGACCAGCAACCGAGCTCACCACAACCGGTTTCTCCACCGACTAAAACCCTAACTGGTAGTTCTACTTCTACCTCCCAATCGAGGCCAAGGAAGGCGAAGTCACGACGTGTCGCTTTTTCGTATGGCTTGGTTTCTACCATGATCGGGAAGGCTTCTGATCATGGTCGACCGTGCTGCACTGTTAATGAAACGAATGTAATCCAAGTTAAAGAGGAATATTCTTCCATCTATCGTGGTATGGATGTCAAGAACTCACCTCCAAGCAACATGACTCCATTGCTGCCGCAGGTATGATTTATTTATGTTTCCTTTCATGCATGTAAAGAATCTTAGTTGCGCGATCCTATGAAAGTATCAAAACACACTTTTGATTTTGCTTTTCATGTTCATAAACCATTTCATGTTCCTAACCCTAACCCTAACTAGGCATGTCAATGGACTTAGAATTGTTATCTCGCCTATCCATGGGCATCATAGTCCGGCCCATGGGCTACATGCACAAGCCTGTTCAATACTTTAGTGCATCACAACATCAACTCATCATATAAAATACGATTTTTTTATTATTGAATATACAGTTTGTAATAATTTTATAATTTCAGATTGATATTGATTGATCATTTGATATCATAATCAGCTATCAGTATTATAATCAGCCCATGGATACCCATTGAACTTCGCTGTCCATGGCCCGCCTTGGCCCATCCATAGGCCCGACTCTACTCGGCCCTCCATGACAATGGACCGAACGAGTATAATGCTTGGCTCGGATAGACATATGTAAGCCGACGGGCCAAACTACCATCCCTAACCCTAACTTAGCCATACTTTAATATTATGGTCTTATTGCCACACTTAATTACGATATTATGATATTTCTTTTTTTTTTTTTTGAAATTTACGATATTATGATCTCATAGCCAAATAAATGTGGCTGCATGCAAAATCGAAGAACTAAACTTGGGTGCTCAACTTTCTAAACCAAAGCACAATGTTTTCGAATCGAGATCTGGTAATGACTTACAAGGTATTATGGTCTTTATTGCCATCATAAACCCTAACTTCGCCATACTTTAATATTATGGTCTTATTGCCACACTTTATAATTATGGTATATATTATGATCTCGTAGCAAATAAATGTGGCTGCAAAATTGCAGAACTAAACTTAGGTGCACAATGTTTTAGAGAATAAATGTTTCCGAGGGTAAAAATGTCCGCTACAGTAAAGTTTAGTAGAAATAAATGTTTCCGAGAGTAAAATATTGTTCGCTCAGTAAAAAATTATGTTCAAGATTAGAATCGATCCAGTTGTTAATACAAAAAATAAAAAATAAATTACTATTGAAGATTAGAATTCCAATAGTGTTCTTGATATTTTAATGTGTCTATATTGGTTTTGTTGCAGGAAGGAAATCGATCATACATTTCATCTGGAAAAGAGAATTCTTTATTTTTTGAGAGGTATAATATATAATAACATTTATATATGTTCTTTTCGAAATTATATTCATTTTCAGATATATATATTCATTTTTTTATTCAAAATCTTCGATTTGTTTGAGTAACTTGTTATATAGGTGCAAGTTTCTTATAACTGAAACAAATATATCTGAATTTGCTTGATTGAATTAATATTTATATGAAGATTTGATGCATGCAACAGGAACCAAGCTGGTATATTAAAAAATGTGGTAACAATCGATTTACATGGACAACACGTTAAAGAAGCCATGGTTATTCTCAAGCGGCACCTGCTGGTGTTATCATGCACGCCATGTAAGCCAAATAAAAAGTTATTTATTTCTAAATTCTTAACTTGTGTTTTTTTTTTCTCATATTTCATTACAACAACAACAACAACAAATACTTTAGTCTCAAATAAGTTGAGATAGACTAGAAATAACCGAAGTAATAAAAATCAATATGTAGAATAATAATAATATAACAAGTAGTACCTATAGGAACACATGTTCAAAAACGAAAATCAAAATTCACAAAAATTATGTATGGAACAACATAATTGTTTATATATTGTCTCTCCAGGTATAACCTATCTTAATGAAATATTTTTTTCATAATTTAATGAGTTTGTTTTCTTGTTTAATTAACTAGCTGTTGATTTTCTGAGAGTAATCACGGGACATGGCGAGAATAGAGTCGACAAAGGAAAAATCAAGCTTTCGGTGAGTTGAGAAAACAAAACAAATTATTCTTGTTTAAGTTGGAGAAGATATAAAATATTTAATTTCCAAGTAAATTGTTGCTACGATTTTAATAAATTGCGCATTAAAAAAATTAACACGTACGGATGGCATTTTTTTCAGGTGATGAATTTTATTTCTAAGGAAAACATTGAATGCATTGAAGAAAACATTGGGTGTTTCCTACTGAAGATTAGACCACAAAACGAATTCAAATTCGCAAACAATAAAATTTGTCTGAATGAAAATGGTGATAAAGACTGGCGAAAAATAATTAAAATGCTACAAAGTGATAAAGACTTAGAGTTGAGTTCTTTTGAAGCCATGTCAGCCATCATACAAAAACCTAAAGATGGTAATTAAATTCTTAAGAAATTGTGTTGAAAATATATTTATTATATTTATTTTTTATCCGTGCATCTCACTGAATTTAATATTAAATAAATGCAGGAGGAGATAGCTATACCGAGTACAGAACTATAGCGCGACAAAATTGGAATTTAATGAAGACATACCATGAAAGAGTAAGACATATATATAATATATTAATTATTATTATTATTATTATTATTATTATTATTATTATTATTATTATTATTATTATTTATTTAAAATAATGCATATTATATAATTTTTATATCATTGTTATTATTACTACTATAATTATCATTATTATTTTATTATGTTGTATTATATTTGTAATTAGCAACATTTTAGTATGTTATATATACTTTATTATTAATATTTTTATATTATCTTTATTATTAAAATAATATTACTATTACTATTAATTATTATTATTATTTTATTATATTATCTTCTAACGTTATTTCTTGTATAGGCTGCCATGGAACGCTTGAGAGGCAACCATTGCCACGCTTCTAATCTTACTAAGACGGTAAATTTCCTTTCTAAAGTTGTAAAACTTTATGGCTTTCTTACGAAAAGATTAATTTTCTATTTGAGTGTTATGCTTTTATGGGTTCTTAAATGCTTACGTGTCTCTCTTTTAGCTTTTTTATTTTGGTCTGTGAAGCATTTTTTTAAAAACATAGAGGCTATCATATTATATTATTTCTATTTAGAAACTTTCTTATTAATTATATTTTTATTTTTCTGTTTCAATTCTTTCTTTCTTTTATTTTTTTTGTTATATAACTAGTTTTCAATGATTTAGGCCAAGTATTACTGTGAATTGGCGCGTGAAGAAGACAAAAATGCCAGCCTACATATTTTTTATGACAGGTTAGCTAGAAATCACAAACCTTATATTGTTGTTTAAAATTAAAACACTTAATTTAATTTATTACAAGAATTTATTTTTTCGTTTTGTGTGGATATTTATATGGGATTTGGTGCAAACAGAAACAGAGGTATTAGAAATACGGTGACAATTAATTTGGAGGGGCAATATAGTCAAAAGTCCATGGCACTTCTCAAGCAACACTTGCTCTTGTTCTCACTTATTCCATGTAAGTCAAATGTTTATTTATTTATTCATTTATTAATTAATTTATTAATTTATATATTTATTTATTTCTAAGTTCTTAAGTGGTGTTGTTCTCACATAATTCCTTTTATTTGATTAACTAGCTGTTCGGTATCTAAGAGTTGTTATGGGAGGCAACAAGAGTACAGTTTACATGGGAAATTTGAAGCAATTGGTGAGTAATTAAAAAAATATATATTTATTATATAAGTTCAAGATTTGTCAAATGCATGCAAATATGTATTTTACTCATGATTACATTTGTAAAAGTTAACAATATTAAGTAAAAATATTTAAATATATGAAGCAGTGAAAATTATTAATCTTATTTATATAATTACACCAAATTAAAAAATTACCCCAAATTAAAAAGTTGGTACAAGGAATATGCATGAGAATAATACATGGAACATTTTTTTACTTTGACAACACTGTTTCGTATTTTTTTTCAAAGTATAATGTATGTTGAAATAATGATGTTTTAATTAATATTTCATTAGTTCTTAGTTTATTTTGATGTCATTCACTTATTTATAATCAATTAGATAAATACGAGTTTAGTAAAAAAAAAGATAAATATGAGAATTTTGTGTTTTTTATGGGTAAATATAAAATTACGATTTTAGACAACAAAAAAAACGTAATTTTAAGTGCTCAGAGGAATATATGTCAAATTCAGCCAAAAATCTAACTGTAAATTGGAATTTCTTTCCTCAGGTCAAAAGCCTCGCTACCAGAGAAAACATTATTTTGACCGAGGAAAATTTCAGTACTGTTGTGTTAATGATCCATGGAGGAGAAAAATACTCGTTCGCTGACGAGTACTAGTGCTTCGAGGCACTTACCGGAGCAACCGCAACTTTAGAATGCCGGTCAATTGGCGCCGATGTGCAATGGATCTGGTTTGGAACCACACACTACAGTGGCAAACTGGCAAGGTACTTGAAGTGGATCACTGAGAAGAACTGGATAGTGAGCACATCATAGATAGGAGGTTGATAATGTGGAATGTACCGACGACGAGTCGGAAAACACATGCAAGAAATTAAGATGCACAGCCCTTCGGTCATGACGTCTTCTCAGGCTGACAGAAGGTGGGTGTGGGTACATGTCATGACGACAAAGTGCGTACCTCAATCGGAATGGTTTTTGGGTGACACGTACCACCACCGGTACGAGTATGGTGTGGAGTATAACAAGCAGTCGATCAGGTTTTTGGGTGACACGTACCACCACCGGTACGAGTATGGTGTGGAGTATAACAAGCAGTCGATCAGGTTTTTGGGAGACACGTACCACCACCGGTACGAGTATGGTGTGGAGTATAACAAGCAGTCGATCAGGTTTTTGGAGACACGTACCAGTACCACTACCGGTACGAGTATGGTGTGGAGTATAACAAGCAGTCGATCAGGTTTTTGGGAGACACGTACCAGTACCACCACCGGTACGAGTATGGTGTGGAGTATAACAAGCAGTGGAGCACGTAAGTAAGACTGAAGAGGAGATACGGTGGAAGCTGCTAATCAGCCTTGGTACCAGCCTGAGATCAAGGAGAGGTGCCATTGAAGCACTTAAGCACATAACTTAATGCATGTGTAATATTGCAATTTTAGCATTAGAAATTTGACTTAGATGTGGTGTTCAAAAGTTAATTGGTTATGTGAGTACATTAATCTCACAATCTGTTAATTTTTAGTTATTATATCCTTACTGACACCAAGTTATTCACTTATTCTGAGTGAAAAAAAGGCAACTTTTTTTTCCTTTTGTTTTAACAACTAATTCTTTTTTTTTTGCAAATAGACAATTAACAAGCTGATATCGGTAAGGATCATGACTAGTTAGAGTATTAATGCAAGTACATGCTATATTTAATAATTAACAATATTGAATTAATTTAATTAGTGTAATTAATTTGAATGTGTATCAATCGTTTTAATTTAATTATTTGATTGTAACTGAACGCATGTGACAGCAACCCATGGTTGCATCTCATTATTAAACAATTCATTTTATATATTTACCAAAGTGATCATTAATCAATTAATTTAGAATTGGTTCACTTTTATTATCTTTTCCTAAATTAAAATATTTTTAATTCAGTGCATAAATTATTAAATTTATAAAACTTGGTGTAGAAAAGCGCTGATGACATATATTTTTAATGATATATTTGTTTTATATATAATTTTTTTGGTAACTTTTTATATCAACTTCGGTTATGTTCGTCATGACTGTAATTAGTTTTTTTATCGTCCTAATTTATTGAGCAATGGATATTCGAGTCTATCTTCACCGCATCAAATTTTATAAAATGCTCGGGATCGCAAATCAAACTTGGGCGATGAAAAATAGATTCGAATATCTAAATCTTGATGGTTTGCTACGATAAAAAAAATACTAATTACAATCTCGATGAGCAAAACTGAAGTTGCTATAAAATGTTACTAAGTATGGACTATAATTAAAAAAAAAAATTATACCAACTTCACTTACGCTCTTCAGAATTGTAATTAGTGTTTTTTATTGTCGCAAGCCATTGAGTTGCACATATTCGAGTCTATTTTCACATCGTGAAGTTTGATTTGCAATCTGACGAACGAGCTGCTCAAATTTGTTTCTAGTACAAACTCTTGATAAAAATAACTAATTTAGTCTACGATAGAGTCAAATCGGAGACGCATCTTTCTCCAACTATAAATTGAACTTCTCGAATGTCTACAACTCGACTGCTTGCGATCGAAAAAATGAGCAGTCCAAATTTAATTTTCACGCAAACTCATAACAAAAAATAACCAATTAAGAGGAAGACTACAACGGAGCCAAATTTGAATTATTTTTTTCCCAACTCTATAAAATAAAAAATAATAACAATTTTGACCCTGTTTCAGAAAATAAACCATACAACAATTCTTGAAACACTCGAAATCACAGAAAAAGCGAATTATAAATGAAGAAAAAAAAAGAAAATATCTGAACGCTAATGCAGAGCGTTAGCACGCAGCGTCCACAGCGCCTTAAATTTGTTGCGCGCTAGCAAGTAGCAACTAGGATGAAATAAAATAAAATAAAATAAAATAATACAGTGCTGCTCTCCAACGCACATTAGTCTCCATCTATGTTATCCGGATACTTGGATACTCGGATACTCCTTAGGGTGCGTATCAAATATGTCACGTGGCGTATTCGTGACGTAACGAATTCAAAATTGACATATCCGATTATTTTTTCACTTTGACCGACAAATTCGATCTCCGATACGCTTCGATACATTTAGATACTCCACGTGACAACTACGTCTTTTTATTTCCACGTTATCTATGTAACGAAAAACCAAATTTACTAATGTATGAAATATTTTTCAAAAAATAAAAAATAGACAAAACAAAATATTCATGAATGAAATAAAAAGATATTGTTTCTGAATTCAATTTAGAAATAAAAAATAACATCCTTTTTGCCAGATATGGAAATTGACATATTTTCCGCTTTCCTGGAAAAGTTCATAAAGAATTTTGCTGGATGCTCACTAAAAGTGTTAGTGTGATTAGTGGCTCCAAAAGGCTAATAGAAAATTATAACCCACATCAAAAAATGATGTGCACATTATCAATAAAATCAGTGAGAGACTCATTTCCAAACTTTTATTGAACCACAGATGGAGACATGTAATGTCAGTACAATAATCTAATTTTAATTCTCAAACTCCTTGTTCTTTTTTACCAACAAATCTTTAATAACCAACAAAAAACAACGACAAATCAAAAGAACACTACTTGAGAAAAGAAATTCAAGTCCTTGCAAATCAATACCTCTAATAGTGCGTAAATTCAGAGCCACCATTGTCATTGTTTGCACCTTATACTGCATTAGTTGGATGTGGTGCTGATATGTACCCTTCACTCTCTACACCAATTTTTCTTGATGCATGAATAAGCAATGAATGAAAAAATAGAATTCAATGTGGTGATATAATAAAGGATACAGCTAGAGCAGAATTTGCTTTCAAGACCATATGAGGCACTGGAGCTGCAAATAATTTGGATTCTCAGACACTAAAGTGACTGAACACATATGAATCTACCAAAATTGAGCAAAATATATCTAATATAGATCTGAACAAATATATATAGGAAAAAGAAAATACTTGGGGCACTGGTAATGTTGGGATCATCATCCTCTTTGTACCTCTTCTTTCGAGCTGGTGTGAGTCTCGCGATCACAGCCATCGTCATGCTTCTTAATACCTGTGTTGTTCTTAACTTTTTTACTTTCTCCTTAACCTTTCTCAGCACAGCCGATTTCTAATCATGGTTCTTTTCTTCGCCTTCTATTACTGCACAAGTTTTGCATACCAACATGACTTGTTAGATTTACATCAACTTAGATCAAAATAATATGATATATCACAAGGTTGCTTCTGATATTAATTGGAAACCACAAGTTTACCACATGAGGCATTTTGATAATTCCAATCTTAGTAAGACAATAAAATAATAAAAAATTAAACTTACAAGTTTTGGAGTTCCGAAAGATTGCCAAGCGAGTAAGGAATCTCTCCTGTTAATCAGTTATCTTTCAGATTTAAGCTAGTCTGACTTGATAGATTTCCAAATTCCGATGAAATTGACCCATGAATATAGTTATCTTGCAATGATCTTAATAAAGGAGTTAAATTAAAATCTATTAGCAGAAGTACCTACAGCTTTATCATTTATACTTACAATACTCGGAGATACTTGAGCTCTCCTATTCTTGGTGACAAGGTTCCATTAAATCCAAGAGATGGCAATATCCTGTAATTTGAGAACCTTAATTAGAAGAAGTGAAGAACTACTAACATGTTTTGAATAGAAGGAAAAGAAAAAAGAAAAAAAAACATCTAACAAGTTAGATCCTTTTGTCACAGTTATCTCTTTACTCCAAGAAATTTTAAAGCTACCTAATGATGCAGCTCTTCATTCTCACTGTATAGAGGTGGTAGCACAGAAAGATAATTACTTTGATCATCTTTTGAGGTAGATGATTTATTTTGATGTCTTTTAAGGCATAATGGATATATAGAGTTATAAATAGAATTTATTCAGAAACCTAAATTAAATAATGAATCTTACACTGAGACAACATTATCATCTTCACATGTGACAGAGACAAATAAGCATGCATCAACTTGATTCGCGCTCCAGTTCGACAGCTCACTTCCCGATGCATTAAGATGTGACTTCATGTCAATCAATGCTGCAGCTGTTCACCACAGGTGTTAGATTTTTTAGAATAAAGTTCATTGTTAGATTGAGTTATAGACAGAATAAAGAATGCCATAACTCTAGTACTGAACAAAACTCATATAGCACCAGGCTGGTTCGTCCCAAAACCCAGAATATCTTCTAGTGTTTCTTTTAATTCTACTGAAGCTTGCAATAATGTTGAGTAATCCCCACCGAAATATTTGGGATATATATAATGGGCATAGGCTTAATTGCATAAAATGAACTCTGGTATCAAACTGGTTAAATGCAGCAATAGTTCAGCATTGGAATTATCAACTATATATACACATTCTGTAAGAACCCATAATTCTCAGTTATTGTCATACGTCTTGCCAGTTTGACATTTTTAATTTAGGCTAGAAATGGTACAGAAACATAGTGACCTTGATCCTGATTGATTTCGTATGGAAATCCACGACCGTAATATTTAATTATATGGCACAGAGGAAATAATCTTCAAAAAGTTCTTACACTAATAATCAGAAGAAACAAACACAACTAACGATGCCCAAATTAGAAGCACAAAAGCCAACATCTTTTTTGACAGTATTTATCTCTCATAGCTGATATGAGAAGAAATTAAATAACAGATTTGAAACCATGAAAACCAAGTTAGTTCATAAGCATTATATATTTTTTTACAAATTAGTCCCTGAATCAAGCCAGTATTGCCATACTAGTCCTGAATTTTTAATTCTATCAAATTTAACTGTCAAATGTAATAGGTAAGGACCTTATTCTTACTGGTGAAGATTCGGCATTCACGAACTGAACGTGAAACCTTCATAAAATTGGATGAAGTATAAATTAGATTAACAGTACCTGAAACAAGCGAGGGAGAGAGTTAGAGATTAACAGGTTGAATCTAGGATTTGCAGATTAGGGTTAGGTCCATGATTTGAAGTTTGGGGTTAGGTGAGAGGAAAGAGGAAGGACAGAGGACGAAGGTACGATGGTGCTTCTTTGTCGTTGTCATTTCCCAGTAGGAAGAAGAGAGCGAGAAGAACGTGATGCAAGAGGCGAGCGTTGGTGGGGCGAGCGTCGACGGGGCGAGTTGTCTTGCCTTCCCTTTCAGGCATGGAGGCACCTCGGAAATCTCCAGCGAAGGTTTTTGTACGAGAGGAAGTATTGTGTATGTATAAGGCTGGGCTCCCGAGTTTAATTTTGGAGGGGATTGGAGGGGAATCGGGAGGAAGGGAGGAGACAGGGGTCTTGTTACCTTGCTCATGAGATTTACTGTAGCAGGTGAATGGACGGGAGTCGAGGGGAACGGAGGAGAATCATGCTGTTGATTTTCGCCCAAATCAGTCCCCTCCGTTTTGGGGTGTAAAAACTGTAACTCCCGGCTGATTCTCCTCCCTTCCTCTTCCTTCCTCTCCCTTCTCCTCTGAACTCGGGAGCACAGCCTTAGGGTTTAGGTTGGAGCGGCGAAGAGAAGATGAGAGCTAAAGCAAAGATAACGGAAGGGACAGAACGAAGGAGAACGGAGGCGAAGAGATCAAAGAGATGCCTCTCGAGGCGATATTATGTGGCAAGAATAACGACCTTTCGTGAAACAATCTTTAAGATATACGTGAATTTTGAAGAATTCCGACTTCTACACGCTGAATCAAAACACATACCGCAAATTAAATAAGGGAGCTCCATCCGGTGGCTATTAATGAATCCGAAAATTTGAGAAAGGATCTAAGCCGTTGCAGGATCAGGAATTCATAGATGCTTAGTAGTGTAGCAAGCAGAGAGATATATATATATATATATATTTCCTATCTTACCCTTATTTGAGTAGAAACTGATAGAATTTAATCATATTACTGGTATGGGTAAGAAGAGCTGATAGAATTTAGTCTGACCCAATAATTGAAATCAGAACCACATTACCAAAAAATGAAGAATAAAAAACTTTCACTAATTCCATGAGAAATAAAGTATTTAATATTAGTGATCTCAATTTCTGACTAAAATGTTGGTTCCTACATCATCACCTCTGTCGAACTCTCAACACTCATGGTCGAAAATTCTATTAATTTTTATTAATGAATAAATATTTACATAAGGTGAAAAAATATACAAAAAGAAAAAGAAAAATTGAAAGCACAAAACAGAACACCAATGTCAAAAGAATTCGTCATCTTATGTCAGCAATGAACTCTATTGAATATATATCTTTATTAAACAATCATTGTCGAATGCTTCACAGGTCAAATTAAGTTCCACTGTTCGGATTAGATTTTATCATCACTAACTCCTTACTTCCCTCTATATATACAAGTGCTGCAACTCAAACAAAATTAAAACAAAAGAAAACCAGAATCAGGAAAATACATGGCTTGTACAAGACTCTCCATCGCTCTTCTTTTCTTAGTCTCTGGTAATATTGCTCATATTCCCCTTGTTTTAATTAATGAAAGAGTGATGTGGTAAAATATGTTTAAAATATGCTAATAATCTTGCTTCTACGTACTATATTTGCAATTTCTTAGTCCCAACTTCTTATTTTTTCCATTATTATTTATACTAATCTTAACAATTAATATATTTTTGCTCCTTAATTACATCCAATTCAGGAGTGCTCTTCTCAGGAGAAATACTCAGAAATGCAGAAGCGTGTCCAAAGATTTGTCTACCAGTGGAGTACATGACTTGCCCGGCTTCTGGTGACGAGCATCTGCCGGCAACCTGCAGTTGCTGCGCGACAGAAGGGTCCGAAGGCTGCACGCTCCACCTCTCAGATGGGTCTCAGATCAATTGCCCTTACTCGTCTTGACTTGTTCTCGCATGTTTTGAGAAAATTTGAATATGTCTTGCTTGTAGAAATAAGCTGCTTGGATTGCAGTAAGATGTTGTTGCTTGAGTAATTAATAAGCTGCCTGGATCTTCTTTTTGAAGAATAAATTTGAAGTATTTAGTTTTGGAGGAATATTTTTTGTGTTTGCCTTTTGTTTCGTCTCCTTGGTAAATTGCATTCATGTTATTGCTAATTCAATTTTGATCCTAGGCTTAAAAACTATTTTGATCTGCTATTGGAAAGATTGAGGGAAACTAAATGACCAACCAAGCATGTCCTAATCAATCAATTCAACATGTGCATACATGGACGGATTCAAGATTTATGTCAGAGGGAGCGATAATCGAATTGTAATAGTTTACTGGATACAAATTCATAAACTAATTGGTACTAAAAAAATTGAACATGTATCCTTAAAAAAATTTAAAAATAAGTAAAATAGTAAATATGAGATGATCAGGTCATTGAAGAGAATTATCCTCATTTTACATATCAAAGAGCTCAAAATAATAGATAATAAAGTCGATGAAGACAATTTATCTCTACGAGACTTTATATTTTGGAACATTTGCATAAATTTTTTCTTGTCCACACTCATAAAGAGATTTCTTTCAATGAAAACCAAACAATCATTAATTCATTTATCTTTCATGCTACTTCTTATTTTGATTTTCACCAAATGCATTGCTGAAAATACCAGTTCAACACTAGTAGTAGCCACCAGCGATATCAAACCTAATTTCACCAACTTTTAAACTAACAGATAAACATTATGTTTATTTATTTCCATCATTTTTTTTTTTTTTGATAAAGTTCAAATAAGATATTTATCTCGAAAAATGACTATCATTTTACACATTCATATAATAGTTTCTCGATTGACTCTCAAGAATAGAAAGATCGAATTCATTGGAATCAGAGAAACAAAAATAATGTTAGAATATTCTATTGTTTTGAACAGTAAGATAAATGAGATAATTAGCACATAAATTAAACATCATTTATTTAAACGGCAGACTAATAATGCAGTCAACATATATATTGCATGCATGCGCGGTTGTGATTCGCAGAAGCTACCGTATATAATAATAAAATAAGGGAAATTGTATGGCGCTAAAGAATATGTGCCACATGGTTATGGTTTCATACTAGCTAGAGAAATATGGATAAAGACAAAATTCCAAAAAGCATCGACTAAAAAAAATGATAAGGATAAACTAACACGATTACTTGATGATAAGGATCGATGATCGATATTCAAGACATCACGCAAAATGGATAAAGACATGAGTAATAAAAATTAATAAAAGTGGTCAATACGAAAATATGCATGTGTACATATATAGTTGTTACGGCGTCCTACTCGTGAGTTAGACATATATATAAGGTTTATCTGTGAATAATTAATTCACAAAAATAAAATATATGTAGTACACATTATGGAGTGAATTATTTTTCATTTATTCATTCTACCCAAAAATACGAATAAAAGGTTAAAAAAAATTTCACTACTACAGAAAGGAGCTATTATAGCCTCCTATTACAGCGGACCTTGATGTCATCCGCTATAATAGACATATTATAGCGGACCACAAAGAAAATCCTCTATAATAGATGTTCTATTATAGCGGATGGAATCAATAGTCCGCTATAATAGGTCTATTATAGCGGATGGCATCAAGGTCTGCTATAATAGGTCTATTATAGCGGATTGGAGATAAAGGCCGCTATAATAGGGTTTTCCACGGATCACTATGTAGTATGAATCTAACCGTTGATTCATGTCAATCCAACGCTCCAAAATTTCACATAGTCCCACGGATCAACACAGATTTTCTTCCCAAAAATTTCCCTTCTCTATATAAATATCAACTCTCCATCATTCTTCCTTCACTAAAATCTTTCCTCATTCTTTCTTCTTCACACAGAAATATGCCCTTATATGTTCTTCTTCACACATAAATCTTCCATCATTCTATTTTCGACAAATATTATTGTGTTTTAAGTTTGTTTGTATATATATATATATATAAAAGAGTCCTGAATATTATTGTAAAAAAATAATTCACAACTCAATTATTATTGTAAAAATAAAATTGAGTTATTTTATAAGATCGTTTAAAAATAAAATTAGGTTGTTCAAAATTAGCAACCGAACATATTTGCAAACAAAATTTCTCTTGATTATAAATTATGAATGGATATTTATGCAAAAATGCATATCAAATCAGTCAATATCACGATAAATGAAAAAGCTGACAGCGCCATTTTTCAAAAAAAAATCAAAATCTATTATAGCGGACTTTTGCAAAAGGCCGCTATAATAGACACCCTATTATAGCGGACTTTTGCAAAAGGCCGCTATAATAGCCCGACCTATTATAGCGGACAACATATACCTATAACAGCCCCCCTCTATTATACCCCCCCTTTATCCGCTATAATAGCCCTTATAAATCCGCTATAATAGCTCATTTTTGTAGTAGTGTTTGTTAGTACTATTTTCTTTAAACAAGAAGAGGTTACATTTTTTTTAACTTCTCTACTATTTCATTTCATTTCATTTCCTCCTACTATTTTTTTCATTTCCCTTCACCTCCGATAATTAGTGGTCTCGAGTCAATTAAACTAGTCTTCAATCACCAATTCACCATAAAAAGAATTAAAGGTGTGTGATACCATCTCTTTCTTTCGAAATTAACTATAAAAAAGATTTAACCCGGAAGAAAAATGCCAAACATTATTAAAATTAAGAGGAAGAACTTCATAATAAGTAATAAGTGGTATTATTTTCTTCCAACAATTTGGTGGAAGAATAAATTCCATTTATTGAAAAAACAACAACTGATGATGCAGTCAACATATTGCATGCATGATGCATGTGCAGTTGTGCATGGAGAGAAGCTACTATATAATAATAATAACTAAATAAGGAAATTGAATGGCGCAAATTAATGAGCCACGTGGTTATGGTAACATACTAAAGAATGCACATGGAAAGACGAATTTCATGAAGTATCGATTAAAATGATTAGGATGATAAAGACATTAAATGAATGGATAAAGACAACTTATTTCAAATTTGATAAAATTGGTCAATACAATACGGAAATATGCATGCATCATGCATGAATGCATGTGAAGAATTGAAAAGGTCGCCTAGAATTCGGCATCGAAAGCCAACCTTCAACTCAAATAATATAGTTTAATTTAACCATCATTATCTAATTAATATTCGAATTCAGAATTCATGCTTCCCAATTCAAATCAAGTTACGTACACTGTTCGATAGTTTATACGACCTCTCTTGCACTATATTATATATACAAGTGCATCCCTTCCAAAGTAATATCAGAACAAAAGAAAACCACAGTCAGGAAATTACATATATATCTATATGGCTTCCACAAGACTCTCCATAGTTCTTCTTTTCTTACTGTCTGGTAAGTTTTTTAATATGTCACAAATTATTGTTCATCTTCTCCTTTGTTTTAATCAGAAAAATATGTGCTAGCTAGAATATGTTTGATCGATATATATGCTAATATATAACCGTGCTTGTACTATATATTTATATATGTTGTCCCAGTTTCTTAATTACTTTCCCATTCTTATATTTTTCGCTTTAAGTTGATACGAGATCGATGGTGTTTGCTTATGAATTTCATGTTTTAAGAAGAAAAATCTTAATTAATCTTGGCGCTACGTACCATGAGAAAAAATTTCAAAAGAAAATGTGGAAATTAAATAAATAAAATATAGGTGCATGCTTAACAATTCTTGCTCATTACTTGCACACAAATCAAATCAGGAGTGCTCTTCTCGGAAAAAATGGTGAGCAATGCAAAAGTGTGTATAACAGTGTGTGAAGAAGACATCGAGTACATGACATGCCCGACTTCTGGTGACGAGCATCTGCCGGCACACTGCAGTTGCTGCCAGACAAGTGGGTCCGGTGGTTGCACGCTCCACCTCTCAGATGGATCTCAGATCAATTGCCCTTGAGGTGATTCTCATTTGTTCTTGCATGCATGTTTTCAGAAAATTGGAATATGCAAGATGTCTTGTTTGTAGTAATAAGTTGCGTGGATTGCAGCAAAATGTGTATTGCTTGTAGTAATAAGTTGCCTTGATTATTTTCTTTTTGAAGAATAAATTTGATGTATTGATCAGCTTTGGATGAATAGTTTTGTTTTGCGTTTGCTTTTTGGTCGTCTGATCTCCTTGGTAAATTGTATTCCTTAGGAAGCTTTGGCTTCTCCCCTATTAATTTGATTTTGATGATATATATAATATGTAACTTTTAAGATATTAATTTAAGAAATTGACTAAAAACTACGAGTACGTTT
>CAXKVX010002570.1:0-51284 GCA_964058865.1 Eleocharis quinqueflora
ACTTGAGTTGAAGAATTTGGAGTTTTGAGTTGAAAAGGCTACGGGCTTGGAAGTGAGTTGATAATCGCTCGATTGCTTGAGTTTTTCTTCAAGGGACCTTAGATGAGCATAGACCTCTTCCAGTAAGAATGCAACTTCGATTTCTTGTAAAGTCTCCATTGACCTTACAACCAAATCTCACTTGGGTCTCCTTAGTATGATCGTCATCAATTTACCTACAATATTCTCGTTTGGAAATAAGTCACCAAGCTCAAGATATTTATTTTACAATTGATTTAGTATGGCATACATTTCTTCAACATTTCCACCATCCTCAATTTGGAAGTTTTTAAATTTGGTATCTAGACCCATATGCTTGGTACGTTTGATTTGGTTATTGTCTTCATAGCGCATTATGAGGACACACCACATATCCTTGGCAATGGTAGAGTTATCAAAGGATATGGTATACTTTAAGACCAAATATAGGAGGTTCAATAAGATGGAAAATTCAAGAAAATCATATTTGAGAATCCAACCCTTGTCAACAACTTTCCACAATTCAAGAAGATTCAAAGGCCTGACATACACCTCTTCCAAATGGAAAATTCTTGCAATTAAGATCAAATATAGGGTGTTCTTTGATAAATTTTTGTGGTGTCGTACTTTTCACAATTCAACCAAGATACGATTCTTACAAGATAGCTTAAGCTCTGATACCACTTGTTCAAACTAAGAACTAAGGCCATATAATAATGCGGAAGCTCAAAAATAACAATAATTACTATCAATTGGTCACAAGTCAATTATCACAAAGAACACAAGATTTGCAAGATAAAATAATATAGAGAGTGAGATATAGTGAGAGAGAGAGTAATATAAGTGACACTCTATGTAATGTGATTCGGCCAATGAAGATGCCTATATCCATGGGTCTCTCTGATTCCACACCGGAGCTGCAATTCACTAAAATAAGTTTTTACAATTTTGGATTAAAGTTCTCTTACACAACAAATGGAAAACATAAAATCACGATCCAAGAAGGGATAAAAAAGAGGAAGATTTCGGCACTATCTATCCACAAGATATCGGTACTTGAAACCAAATCACTCAAGTCAAAACAATCTCTCATAAGATTATCACAAGGTTGTAATCAAATAGATGATTAGAGAATAATGTTAGGGAAGCTAAAGGTGCTTTGATCTCTCTTTGTATGCTAAAATGAGTGTAAGTAGTTTTCTTGGAGAAACTGGAAAGAGATCAGCACCATAAATAACATGTACATAATCGGGATTTTAATGGCTTTGTGTTCAGTTGATCCAGATAGTAGCACTTCCTTAAAGTCTATGATACCAATGTTCAGGTTGTAGATGGTTGCTTAGGAATTTTGGGGTTGGATGTGAGCATGGCTGGATGAGCTGTGGGGGATTTTTCGTGGTTTAGTGTGTATATTGGTTTGGCATGAGCATTAATGGCGGTGCTTGACTGGTGAACTTGGTTGAGGTTTTGGCCTGAGGTTTCTAATATGAACTTTCTACTTATGATCGTCATGAATTGAATTTTAATCACCGCAAGCAATAAGAGGTTTTATCATATTAAAAAGAAGGAACACACCACAAAAAATAGTATCCTTGTCGAAGTCTCCTCTTTTCTCTGAAAAGATAGAGCATGTAAATCGCCTTGAATTTCTCCTAGAGATGCATCATGCATCACTCGCGAAAATAACAAATAAATTAAAGAAAAAAGTATAATGGTCCAGTTCAAACACATATTTAGGTCCAGTCACACGCCTACACATTTACCAAGTTACCCAAATCCTACACGTCAGCACACAAACACAGGGACAGGGTTATAGCCTAACTCATCGTGGGGGCACACGTGTATTGATACAATTCGGGTTACAAAGTTGTGATTCTTTTTGCGTAACCCTAAAATAGTTAAAAATGACCACTATAACTCTATTTTTAAATGTTTGACAACCATGATCATTTTCTAAATGCTGACGTGCAGAAGTGCAAACTAAACGTAAACGTTCAGATATTAGGATCAATGAGACTTAGAAAATTCACCAAGTTCTGAATGCTAAAAAGTAAACGTCTGAACGCACTGTTCAAACGCATGCTTTCAGAGTTCGTAATTTTCTGGCAAAAGCCTTACTGCACGTATGAACGCCTACGTTCACATTCACGTGTTAACTGGACACTCACGCGTCTTCTGATGTATGCTTTCCCTTTTAACTCCCTTATCTCTTACGATATTGTAACTCATTTCATTTCATCAGATCTAAATTTTTCTCTTCTCTTTCGTAAAACTCTCTTATTTTTACTCATTTTCTTCTCTTCCATAAATCTCACCTCCTTGTCTCTTTGATCGAGCACCCATTTTCTTCTTGCCTCCTTGATCTTGAGGTAAGTTTTTTTTCTACCATTTAGTTCACATTTATTTCTTTAAAACATTTAATATTTGATACATGTAGAATTATGAAAGCTATTATTAAATTGGTTTGTATTTCTTATTTGTTTTCCTACAAATATGCCAAAACTTGTACTAAGAATTATTTTCTCTTTCTTTGTATCATTTATTTAAACATCTCATTTATCTTATAATGTAGTGTTTTCGTAGTGTTTTGAAAGCCCTCTACACACAAAAATTAACAATAAATCACTAACACTTAACAATAAATAAATTTTCAGATTTGAAATTTTTGATTAAATCAAATCTAGAGTTTCACTAACCACTGAAATTAAAATCTTAATCAAAACTAAAATCAACATAATCAATAGAGAACTACTAAAAATGTATCAAACTAAATAATATAAATCTCACTTACCTTGATTATGTTGGATGCACGGCTAGGCTAGGGTTTGAACGTCGGGCTGGACGTGCAGCTGGACGAGCGACCAAGTGGGAGTTCAAACGATGTTATGGAGAAGAGCACATAGACAAGAGGAGGGGTTTGGTCCGTCAACTTTACTATCAGATCGAGGTAGGGAGAGAAATAGTTTTTCTTTTTCTTTTGTGAGAGAGACAAAGGGAGAGACAAGAGAGATAGAGATCGCGAAACAACGTCGATTCGCGATTTAAGGGAAGGGTCGGTCTGTAAAGTTGACAGGTTAATAGGTTCGGGTTTCGACATGTGAACGCATGCGTCTAAACACAACCGTTCAACCGTTGAGTCCCAGTGCATTTCGACGATGTTTCGCGAGCGTTCACAAGTTAGGCAAATTCTCTTCCTCTGCATTGGTCCTCATCTGTGAACGCATGTGTTTTCATTTAACTTCTGGACAGACGCCAGCGTTCAGAAAATAGGGTCATGGTTGTTGAACATTTAAAAGCAAGGTTATAATTATAATTCTTAATTTTTTAGGGTTACAAAAAAAAATTTGCAAAGTTATTCCAAACCCACATGATTTATCATGAGAGTGCAGACTGTGCAGTGCACACTAGAGGTGGCAAGTCGGGTCGGTCAGGCGGGTTTGGATCGGGTCGGGTTAGTTTGACTGTCGATAAAAATCGAGTTGCAGGTCGGGTCGGGTCGGGTCGGGTCGGGTTTGGGTCGTTAGGTGTTGACAACTTCGGGTCATGGGTCTGGTCAAGTGAGATCGGGTCGATTTTGGGTCGGGTCGCGTCAGTCTTTTTCGGGTAACAGGTCGGGTCGGGCGAGATCAGGTCGGGTTTCGGGTCGGACAACATCGACAACTTTCGGATCTTGGGTCGGGTCGGGCGATATCGGGTTGGGTTGAACCGACAACTTTTGAGTATTATTTGAGTTTTAAGTTCAATCGGACAACATCGGGTCGCGTTATTGAATTGTGTTATTAAATATTGACTTTCTCTCATGTTAATTTGTCAGTAAAATTAGATTATAATATAGGCAAAATAAAATTAGATCGATTTATAAGTTGTATCAGGTCAAGTCGGGTCAGGTCGGGTCGGGCTCGAGTCATCATGTGTCGCTCCATCTCGGGTTACGGGTCGTCTCGGGTCGGGTTCAGATCCTCATGTGTCGCCCCATTTCGGGTTACAGGTCGTCTCGGGTCAGGTCGGTCTCATAATTGACTTTTTAAAATTGACTTTTTAAAATATCAGGTCGGACAGGTTTCTCGGATTGAATCGGGTCCTGACACCTCTAGTGCACACAGAGGGTCCCAGATTGAATACCCATAATTGGACATAGATTTACAGGGTCTTAGGCTCTTAATTTGCCAGCCTAACCATAATAGATATATAGTACTATTCCCCGAACCCAAGTGCAAAACCAGTACTGCGCACAAACCGGCACAGTCGATCAGATTTCTGATTTGGTTGGATTTCACCCGATTTTCTCTTCGTAAACTATGTTTAGGTAATGGGCCTCATACTTACGAGAAGGGAATAGAATATAGTCTTCAATAAATTAATTGAATAATTCCAATAATCCAATTAATTACTAAGTGCCGAACAATCGAGTTGCCTCAGCGGTTTTGGTCTTGTGAAGAGTTAGTTATTCGTCCTTGACCCAAAACAACATGTCGAATTCTATTCGGTAGCATAGTCACGGGCTGGATGATAACTAATTAATTCGAAAGACGGAAAGAGCTAGCACACCACAACTTCCAAAAAGCTGTATTTGATATGAGGATTTCGAAAATAATGAAGAAATAGTATTTATCTCTCGAATTAAAATACATTGTCAAAGTCAATTGTCAAAGTCGAATTAAAATAGTAACTTTAACTTTCACATGTCAAGCATTTGAAGACAAAGTCAAAGTAATTAAATTAGAAATTAACCAAAAGCTCTAGAACGTACTCTTAAATAATACTAATAATAATATTTATCATTATTTTTAACATTATATGTCAATGTGGTATGTGGATAACTGATGTTGGTGCTGCTCATTTCCTATTTCAATAATTATAATAAAATAAAATTATACAAGGGTTCGATGAAGATGTTGGTAGACAATGCGCCCAAGCAAAGATTGAACTGGAGAAGAAATTTTTTAATGTACACAATATTGCGTACAAGAAACCACGTACAAAGGAAGGATTGATTAGTTGTAGAAGAGTTAAAGATCGGAGGAGCAACGGCTTTGCCTGTGCTTATTTAATTATACATATACTATCTCTTGTTCAATACATACAAACAACCATTCAAAGAAGAAACGGCGAGAACACCTCAGCACTTTCCTTGCAATGTCTACTCATACGGAATCTTTGAGACCATACATACCCTTCAAGACTTTCCTCCTCCATGGAAATCTAGATATATTTGTCAGATGTGCTAAAAATCTGCCCAATAAGGACATGTTTCACAAGAAAATGGTTGATATTCTTGGATCCCGCGTGATAAACTCAATCAGTGGAGGAATGCAGAAGATGGGGAATCCCATCACTAGTGACCCGTATGTAACTGTCACTGTTTCCGGCGCTACTATAGCAAGCACACATGTGATTGACAACAACGAGAACCCCACATGGGACCAGCATTTCTATGTTCCAGTAGCCCACGAGGCTGCTAATGTGTTGTTCACTGTAAAGGATGATGATGTGTTTGGTGCAGAGACGATTGGTACCGTGTCAATCCCGGCTGAAACAATCTACTCGGGGGAGAGGATAGATGGCACATTTCCTGTTCTCGAGACAAATGGAAAGCCATGCAACCAAGACGCCGTTCTGAGTTTGACAATGCAGTACATCCCTGTTGCAAGGCTTGGATCGTACCAACATGGTGTTACTTTCGGAACCGATTGCAAAGGAGTGCCCAATACCTACTTTCCTCTTAGAAGGGGTGGCAAGGTGACTTTGTACCAAGACACGCATGTGCCTGACAATTCCTTGCCAAACTTCAGACTCGAAAATGGAGGGCTGTATAAGCATGGGCAGTGTTGGAGAGATGTCTTTGATGCCATTAGTGGTGCTACCAGGTTGATTTATATTACTGGTTGGTCAGTTTACCACTTAGTCACTCTGGTTCGTGATGGAGGAGAAGGGAATACGGTTACATTGGGTGACCTTCTCAAGCGCAAGTCAGGACAAGGGGTTAGGGTTTGCCTCCTTATTTGGGATGATCCTACCACACACAACATTTTTGGTAAAACTATCAAACTGTAAGTTTCCATGAATACCTCACTTTTTTACTGTCATTGTGCCTTCTGTTTGTCTGGACAAAAATGTTAATCTATAAGTTGACACTTCATGACAGGTCATTTAACATGAACACTAATGATGAGGAGACACGACAGTTTTTTAAGCATTCTTCGGTCAATGTGATTGTTTGCCCTCGTGCTGCTGGCAAAAAGCATAACATCATAAAACAACAGGTGATTTGCATTGACCTTTTGTGATATTTAAAGATGAAATTTGTGTTGAGATATTTGATACGATTGCAACAAAATAAGGTTGTCAGAGTTTCCATTTCTTTCTTTCTTTCCTCGTGCTTGTTTGAGGAAAATATTATGTTGACATGCATGTCATAACAAAAAATATATATAATAACACATACATGGACCTAGATAAGTACCATTGTCGATACAAAAATTCATGTAGCAAATTATGATATTTATTCAAACCATGGACCTAGCTAGGGGACTAGTATGATAGAAAGAGTAAACATGGTGTTATGCCAGCACCTATGGTGATCACTTATTCGAAGGAGAAGCTGATCCCGCTTGAAGTTGCGCATTTGGGTTCAATAATTGACCAGAAAGCCCTCTATTTTATTTCCCGAGTTTGGGTAATTAATGACTGTGTATGATAATGGCACTGGTTAACAAAAGTCGAGGACTGCCTTCTTTTGGTATAACTTTTGCTTCTTCCATAAAATGGCTTCATCAAGAACTAATTCTTGCATAAAATATGTTCATTTTTTTTCTTTTTTTGAGTGGGGGTGTAGGAAACTGGAACTTTCTTCACACATCATCAAAAAACAGTTCTTGTGGATGCTGATGCTGGAAACCACAGAAGAAAAATAATTGCATTTGTCGGAGGGCTTGATTTATGTAAAGGCCGGTATGATACCCCAACACATCCTTTGTTTAGGACTCTGAACACAACTCACAAGGAAGACTATTACAACCCCAACTTTAAGGTAACTAATTAACATTCTTTCTTTTCCTTTTTATGTTAGAATTTATAACTAGCTAGGTTACTATACTAAAATTAATGTTCC
Source organism: Eleocharis quinqueflora (assembly GCA_964058865.1). Lineage (NCBI taxonomy): Eukaryota > Viridiplantae > Streptophyta > Magnoliopsida > Poales > Cyperaceae > Eleocharis > Eleocharis quinqueflora. The sequence goes on from CAXKVX010002570.1 coordinate 7,130, forward strand.
ATGACTAGATTCTTTGTGTCAATTCTGAATTGTTGTTGCAAAGCTGGTTAATGGAAAATGGAAGTTGCTGCATGGAGAGAAAATCAGATTGTAGTGGGATTACTTCTTTATGGAATAAAAGAAATGGGAATAAATTATTTTGAATAATTAAGTTCAGCAATTTGAATCCCAGATGATATAATTCCGTTCTGGTGCCTTATTTTGATAATTATAAAAAATATAAAAGATATGAATAAATCAAAATAAGTACATACCATTTCTGCACATTCTGTTTCCATTACATCTCCAGGAGGTCGGTATTCGTGGTCCGAGACAGCCATGGCACGACATGCACTCTAAAATCGATGGCCCAGCAGCCTATGATGTGCTGAAAAATTTTGAAGAGCGCTGGTTGAAAGCAGCAAAAAGACGTGGGTTTAAGAAAATGGGGAAGTCCTATGATGACACATTATTGAAACTTGAGAGTATTTCGGACATATGCCTGGATGATACACCTTACATTAGTGACAATGATCCAGAATCCTGGCACGTTCAGGTATGCACCATCATAATAAACTGTACCTTCTAGTTTTTAATTAAGTTCATGGGACTCAGCCAGTTCAATTAGGCTAGCGGATTAGGTACAAGCTATTCCGTTTGCAGAAAGGTTCTACATGTATGATGCAGTGAGGGAGGGGTGGCATGCACATTGTACCTTATTGATATGGGAAAACTATTATTTAATCAGATGATTGCCTAATCAGGTATTCAGATCTATTGATTCAAACTCGGCCAAAGGTTTTCCAAAGCCAGAAAAAGCGCACCTAAGGGTATGTAATTCGAAAAATATGAGCTTGTTTGGTTCATTATGTTCTTGGCTTGGACTACATTTTTAATTTCTATTCTTCTAAAAAGCACTTCTCTTTTCACTAGCAGAATCTTGTGTGTGGGAAGAATGGTTTGATTGATACGAGCATACATACTGCTTATGTGAATGCCATCCGTGCAGCTCAGCACTTCATTTACATTGAAAATCAGTATTTTCTCGGTTCTTCCTTCAACTGGGATTCTCACAAAGACCTAGGTAAATGTGATATCATTTCATGCAATACTAATTGCATATATAGTCATGCATCCAGTATGTATTAATTATGCAATATATCGTGAATGCACTTCTATTTTTAGAGTCTGATAACGATAGCTCATAAAATCACAAAAATATTTTAAAAGGAAAAGTATACTAGTTGTTGGTTAAAATAGGTGGTTACCATTTCCAAATTTATATTCTGGAAGATAAAACACATATTTCTTACAGTTTTGTAGTGTTTTGAGGAGAAAAAGACATCCCTTAGTCTGTTTTGCTTTAGATCTTTAACCACAACACTTGTTAATTTGAAACGAAGTTATAGTAACTTTATGATCTGATATGAGAAGCCATAGCACCTTACAATACACGCTAGTTACAACTTCTGGATTTGTCTACACATAACATGATTTTATCCAATGTAAACGTGCATTGATATGCCAATTTGTTTGTTCTCAATATTTCAACTGAAGGTGCAAATAATCTGATACCAGTTGAGATCATCTTAAAAATTATAAACAAGATAAAAGCAAACGAGAGGTTTGCTGCATACATTGTAATTCCGATGTCGCCAGAGGGTAATCCAACAGGAAAATCTACACAGAATTCTATATTGGCAGGTTAGCTTTATATGTTCTAGAGTTTCCTGTTGTATATAGTAAAAAGTATTTACAACTTTTGCTTATCAGTACTAGTTGACTTGAATCTGATGAATTCATTCCATGCATTGATGTCCGTAACTGATTTTACAAGCCACTTTCCATAAATCAGCTTGAGTTTTGACCTATGAATGATTGTTTTCTTTGTGTTTTTGTTTGATTTTCTTGCCCCTTATCCCCTTCTCTAGGCTTAAGTGATATTTAACAGCTGCTATTTGTTAACTTAAGTGATATTTTCTTGCCCCAAAATTGTTTCAATGGTTTGATTGATACGAGCATACATACTGCTTATGTGAATGCCATCCGTGCATACATACTCCTAATTAGGAAATGTTCTTGTTTGTTTAAAGATCAATATTGGTTTGTTGTGCGTCATACTGGACAAATTCTAGCTTACCTGAGAAATTAATATGTATAACTATATAACCTGACTCGTTTGAAACCACTTCAGACTAGAATTGCGATTTGTACAAGATCTCATTCCCTGGTACTTCTCTAGAAAAGTACCTTGGCTATTTTGACAAAAAAAAAAAAAAAAAAAAAACTGATGTGAATGCACTTAAAAAAGTATATGTTGTTCTTCTATTACTGCAGAAGAAGACAATGCAGATGATGTACAAGTCAATCTACAAGGCTCTAAAGGAAGCTGGCCTGGAGGACAAGTATGAGCCACAAGATTACCTGAATTTCTTTTGCCTCGGTAACCGTGAGTCTCTAGACCGAACAACACCAGAAACAATTTCAAATTCAAATAGTGCGCAGGTAAATTGTGTGTTTTGATTTCATTAACTTTATTAAGAAAGAAATAGGTCATGATAAGCGCTGTCAAGGCCACCAGAAGGTGACAAACATAATATTGATAATTTTACTTTTAAAGGACGAGGATCATTATCTTGGGTGGTTGAGATCTTTAGGGCACATTTGTTACCAGTACTTGAATTAAGTGAGCATCACAATTTGCATTTAGGCAAATAATAGGAGGTACCAAAGTAAGAATGCCTTTTATGTTTGCATCTTCTGCTATGAACAGGAAAATGCAAGGAAAAATAGAAGGTTTATGATATATGTTCACTCAAAAGGTATGATAGTAGATGATGAGTATGTGATAATTGGATCAGCCAACATAAACCAGCGATCTCTTGAAGGAACGAGAGATACAGAAATTGCAATGGGTGCGTACCAGCCGCAACACACTTGGGCTAGAAAGCAATCCGCTCCACATGGTCAGGTAAATCATTATTTATTTGTTGGTCACAGATTTGGGGGGTCAGTGGTTGCGGGGTGGGTCAGGTCAGTTTATCAGCAGTCCTTTATTTATTTGAAGATATCATGACACTGTCCAACTAAAAGGCTTTTTCAAGAGGTAGGGTACAACTTAACTTACCACATAAAAAATCTTATTAAATATAATCCAATGCAGATATATGGATACAGAATGTCATTATGGGCCGAGCACACGGCTACCAGTGAGGAAATATTCAACCAACCACAGAGCCTTGAATGTGTACAAAGATTACGCACCATAGGAGAAATCAACTGGAAGCAGTTTCTCACAAATGAAGTAACAGACATGAGAGGCCACATCCTAAAGTATCCTCTTAGTGTGGACCGAAGGGGTGAGGTAACATCTCTGCCAGGCTGTGAGACTTTCCCAGATATGGGAGGAGACATAGGTGGCACATTTGTGTCTATAAAAGAGAATCTTACCATCTGATCCATTGTTGAGCTTAACCATTCCAGTCATGTTTTAAATTTGTTGGCTTTGGCCTTTTGGGTCCTCATACAGAGACTAGTGGGGTATAAATGTGAGGTAAATGCTGCATCAAGGTTTGAGATTCTTGTTTTTCTTATGTGCATGCTTCTCTTTCATTTTCATCTTCCCTTTAATTGTAGAATTTTTTTATTATTGCAAAGCAACATTATTTGGGAGAAAACAGTTAAATTAACTCTCCAAAAATTTATTTTTACTTGAAGAAACTGCAGTGGTTATTTGCTCGGATTCCTACAGTGTGATTTATGAATTCCCTAGCAGCAGTGCAAAACAGATTACATGTTTTAATAAAAGAATTATATTTTGAACCTCCAGAGCATCAGAAAAGTAATATATCTGTAAAGTGTAAACTGAGAAATATCTACTGTACCCATGTAAAATACAAAATAACTAACTAAATGACACATATTGATCCCTCCCAATTCTTCAATTCAGCTCCAACAGTTCTTATTTGCTGTGTGAACTTTGGCAGGTACCAAATTCTAGAGCTGAACCTATTATCTTATCCATTGAAGTTTTGAGTCCACAAAACCATAAATAAACCCAAAAACTAGGGACAAACCGTAGGCCTTCTTTTCTATAGGAGCATTTTTTGTTGAACTAGAAGTATGAATTAATAAGACAACAAAGAATTTTTTGTAATTTATATTGCTAAAATTATAATCAGAGGTGAAAGCAAATCTTACTGCTGCTCATTTGTTGCAATAACTAAACCTCTCTGATGGAAGAACATCTTCGGCTAGCATGGGAGACAACGAGCTCTGAAGCGAAGGCATGGTTTGGTCCGGTTCGGTTTGGTAACGCTGAAGGAAGCGGCGAGAGAGAGAAAGCAGTTAGTGGCGTCGTGTGTTTCCCTTCATGGGGCCTTGGGCTTTTCCAAAATGGGCCGCTCGCTCGGTTTCCTTTCCTGCTTTCCTGTTATGAGGTCAACAAGCGAAACAAAATCCTCTGCTTTTTTTGTGCAGGAGAAAGCTTTCTTGCAATCAAGATCGTCGGATCAGAATTTAACGGTCAAGATTTAGTATTATAAATTTTTTTCTGAAACATATCAGTGATGGTCGAGCGTCGATTTCTCATTCGACAGTTCAGATTAAATGCAGTCCTCTACTGCACAAAAAGTGCAGCAGAAGATACGGATCTGTCAACAAGTTTCGCTCTCTACGTCTCAGGTGCTTTTGGAGCATGTAAGGGTTTGTGAAAAATAGTGCTACCTATAGTGGTCACTTTTTGGCTTTTGCTAACTCAAATAAAATAAAAATAATTCTTTTTGTTATCCAATAGTGAAAATATTATTTATATTGCATATTTGGAATAGAGATGGAGTGAATTAATGTCACACCCCATAATTTATAACTAGGTTGGGAGTGTAAATTTCGTCACGTATACTTGGTTACAAGTACACGAAAGACTTAATTTAATATTAATGAATTTAGATAAAGTAATCTAATTATACTTAATTAAAGGAACATCACACACATAGAACACAATACATGAACATCCAACAAGTCATATATGTTAATATTTACCAGCGTCTATATACAAAATTTACAGCGGAAGCCAAAAGAGGTAAAATACATACAGAAGAGGACGATCCCACCAAATGACGTGGGATCGTTCCTCGCTAACCTACTACAAACTACTCCTAACAAAAGAAAAATAAAAGAAATAAAGGAAGGGACCAGCAACACGAAAGACGCCGGAGACTCCATCCTATCGCTCTCCTCCGGACATCAAATGAACTCCTTACCTGGACTCCACAACCATCGTGGAACGTGAGTAATTTATAAAAAATTACTCAGTGTGGATTATGGTCCAGCCTTTGGATTTATATCCGATTCGGGGTTAGACCAATCACACTTGCTAAGTAAAATTTAATTTAAGCTAAATTTCCCTAAGTAATATTTAGTTAACTGCCTAAGTGTTATTCAATTAACCATTATTATAAGTTAATTAAATCTAACCAAATAGACGATCCGAAAGAAAATCCAAATTAGCAAGACTGAGATAATATGTGATTAATATAGTAGTACATAAGTTATGATAATGCACCCCAAGCAAAGGATTTTTAAAATAAGAAATCATAACCCACATTGTAGGGCGTCAAGATCCACCCCTTTAGATGGGTCACGAGATCGCGCTGCCAATCTAAGGATAGTGTTAGATGAGTCACGGGATCGCGCCGCCAATCTAACAAATTCTGAGTTTCCAGAACGAAAATGTCCTGGTAAATAGAGCGGCTACAAACAGCACACACACTCGGTCAAAAAGCGAACCGAGACGTCAACCTCACCAAAATATAAAACATAAAGAAAGAAACTCGGTCTCAACCGCCATATGGAAATAAGGGACCAACTACCCGTTTGATATAATATAATAAAAAGGGAACTCCATGTACCAACTAAGGGCCAAAGGGGAGCCCAAACTTCCTCTGTACCAACCAGGGATCAAAGGAGGAAGTCCTTCGAATATTAAGAGATCTCATAATATCAGCTATATAAAAGTATAATAAGAATGAAATAGCTCCAATACCTCAAATATGGCACGCACACTCTAAACTGAGATTCTGAACCTTATTCACTCAAAGGAGGAAGTATTATTATATTATATATTAGTAAGGATATTGAAAGTCAAGACTCTCTACTAGCACTACGAGCCATCAAATGATGAATCTCATTTGGTCAACAACAGCTGGGTGTCTATGAAGACAACCCGATAAAAGTACCCCACGGGCTATGTCAGACACTGTAACACATAAACCAAGCGGGTTGCCCTCAAGCTCACATCCAGCTGGTGATCACCGGCCCGACTCTCATCACTCCCGACGAATACATATAACATTACATACGCATCTACCTATAGATATATAATAAGCTATACGATCCGTATATTGGATCTTACATGCAATATGAAATGCAGATGACATGCAATGTAGGTTGGTCTCTGTGACATGCAATGCAGTAGCTCCTAACAAGAGGGGTCGGGTACATAACGTCTCAACTGAGATATGTGAAAGACGTTATGTATCCCTGCAAGGGAAGGAGGGAGAGCAAGTCGATAGGCACACAGCCCAACTCACTCTAAAATGAGGAAGGGTCCGATGTATCGGGGTGCAAGCTTCCCCTTAACACTGAACCTAACCACGCCCTTAACGGGTGAGACCCTCAATAGTGCATGCTCACAAACAGTGAACTACATGTCTCGTCGCTTAGGATCGGCATACTTCTTTTGCCGATCATGTGCAATCCTGAGTCGCTCGTGAATGAGTCTGACAGTCTCAGTACTCTCATTCACGAGCTCCGAGGCGGTGGGGGTGTACGTGCCAGGAGGAGCCCAACACAAAGGAGTACGGACAAGATGTTTGTACAAAGCCTCGAATGGAGTCATGTCGATGGATGCATGATAATTGATGTTATACGCAAACTCGGCCAGACTGAGATGTGACTCCCAGTCTCCACCCATGGTGAACGCACATGCACGTAACATGTCCTCCAAAGTCTGAATAGTGTGCTCCGACTGACCGTCAGTCTGAGGGTGGAAGGTTGTGCGAAAACTCAGTGTCGTACCTAACGCCTCCTGAAAGCGCTCCTAGAAGCGAGAGGTGAATCAGGAGTCTCGATCAGAGATAATCTGAGTCGGCGAGCCATGGTGTCTGAACTGCTCTCGCAGATATATGCTCGCCATCTGCTCAAGTGACATTCCGTATCGATAGGGTATAAACTGTGCTACCTTCGTCAACGTGTCGACCATCACTGAGACATCATTATAATGCTTCTGGGTCCTAGGTAGCCCCGTAACGAAGTCCATGGTGATGATGTAAAATTTGCATTGGGACTTCGATAACGGGTGTAGGAGCCCTGCTGGTCTCCTATGCTCGGCTACGACCTTCTGACATACCAGACACTTAGCGATATACTAGGCTATCTCTCGGTTCATCTTCTTCCACCAGAAGTGCCTCTGGAGTGTCTGGTACATCTTGGTCTCCTCAGGGTGAATAGTGTAGCCTGAGTCGTGTGCCTCTGCAAGGATCTTCTCCTTCGAGGCTGCGATCTTAGGCACGCATAGCGAATCATCAAAAAGTAAGGCCCTGTCCTCGGCGATGTGGAATCGAGGTACGGTCCCAAGAGGTACACGAGCTATGTACCACGCAAGTAAAGGATCGGAGGCCTAAGCCTGCCGAATCTCATCCCGTAAAGTAGTGGTCTGACGAACGCGCCTACATACTTCATGGGCTTCATGAACAACGTGTTCGCAAACAATTTGGACCAGTTCGTAGTGGTCTTTATAGATGACATACTCATCTATTCGCAGAGCCGCGACGAGCAGGCACACCATCTCACGATGGTGCTACAGTGCTTACGAGAGCACAAATTATATGCTAAGCTCTCTAAGTGCGAGTTTTGGCTCGAGCAAGTCGCGTTCCTTGGACACATCGTGTCTAAGGAAGGACTTGCAGTTGATCCACAGAAGGTCATTGCGGTCACTGAGTGGCAGCCTTCGACCACTCAGACAGAGGTACGTAGTTTCCTAGGGCTCGCAAGATACTACAGGAGATTTGTCGAGGGATTTTCAGTGCTAGCAGTACCCTTGACGCAGCTGTTACAAAAGGGTGTCCACTTTGAGTGGACCCCTAAGCGACAGCAAAGCTTCGAGGAGCTCAAGAGACGCCTTGTCTCTTCTCTCGTGCTAGCCATGCTTGTATCTGATCTGGAGTACGCGGTGTACACAGATGCGTCCCGACTTGGGTTCAGGTGCGTTTTGATGCAAGATGGCCACGTGATTGCATATGCGTCACGACAGCTTAGACCTCATGAGAGGAACTACCTGACCCACTATCTTGAGTTGGTCGTCGTGATCTTCACCTTGAAGATCTAGCGCCACTACTTATATGGAGCTAGGTGCAAGATCTTCACCGATCATAAGAGCCTTAAGTATGTGTTTACACAGCGAGAGTTCAACCTACGCCAGAGGCGTTAGTTAGAGCTCATGAAGGACTATGAGATGGAGATCTTGTACCACCCAGGCAAGGCCAAAGTTGTGGCCGATGCCTTGAGTAGGAAGAGTAGCGCCAACTTGGCGACTCTCCTTACTGACCAGCACCACCTCATTGAGGACATGCGACGATTAGACTTGGTGGTGACTATGTCGGATAGGATCTCGTCCGATCCTGGACCTTCCGATGTGGCTATGGTTGCTCCCTTGACCATCCAGCCTACCTTATGGGACGAGATCCGGCAGGCTCAGGCCTCTGATCCTGTACTGGCGAGGTACATAGCTCGTGTACCCCTAGGCATCGTACCCCGATTCCACATCGCGACTCTGAAGGACAAGATCCTTGCAGAGGCTCACGACTCGGGATACGCCATTCACCCCGGCGAGACCAAGATGTACTAGACCCTCCTGAGGCACTTCTAGTGGAAGAAGATGCACTAAGAGATAGCCTAGTATGTGGCTAAGTGTTTGGTATGTCAGAAGATCAAGGTCGAGCATAGGAGACCAGCAGGACTCATGCACCCATTACCGAAGTCTCAGCGTAAATTTGATATCATTACCATGGACTTCGTCACGGGGCTGCCTAGGACCCAGAAGCATTATAATGTTGTCTGGGTGATCGTCGACACATTGACGAAGGTAGCACGATTTATACCCTATCGATACGGGATGTCACATGAGCAGATGGCGAGCATATATCTGCGTGAGCAGTTCAGACATCATGGCTCGCCGACTCAGATTATTTTCGACCGAGACACCCGATGTACCTCTCACTTCTGGGGGCGGTTCTAGGAGGCGTTAGGCACGACCCTGAGTTTTAGTACAGCCTACCACCCTCAGATTGACGGTCAATCAAAGCACACTATACAGACCTTGGAGGACATGTTACGTGCATGTGCTATTACCATGGGAGGAGACTGGGAGTCTCATCTCAGCTCAACCGAGTTCGCGTATAACAGCAGTTATCACGCGTCTATCGGTATGACTCCTTTCGAGGCTTTGTACAGCCTGCCAATCCGTACTCCTTTGTGTTGGGGGCCTCTTAGCATGTACACTCCCACAGCCTCTGAGCTCGTGAATGAGAGTACAGAGACTGTTAGACTCATTCATGAGCGACTCAAGATCGCTCAGAATGTGCAAAAGAAATATGTCGATCCAAAGCGACGAGACGTGCAATTCACCGTTGGTGAGCATGCACTACTGAGGGTCTCGCCCACTAAAGGCGTGGTGAGGTTCGGTGTTAGAGGGAAGCTTGCACCCCAATACATTGGACCCTTCCTCATTTTAGAGCGAGTTGGACCTTGTGCCTACCGGCTTGTCCTCCCTTCTTCCCTTGTAGGGGTACATAACGTCTTCAACTTATCTTAGTTGAGACGTTACGTACCTGACCCCTCTCATGTGCTCCAGGTAGAGCCCCCTACAGGTCGAGAGGGATTTGACCTACAGGGAGCGACCTCTGCGTATTTTGGATACGCAGGAGACTCGTCTTCGCAGATGGTCCATTCCTCGAGTACTAGTCCAGTGGGAGCATCACACACCTCGTGAGGCTACCTGGGAGCTTGAGAGCGAGATGCGAGAGAGATATCTCGACTTCTTCACTTCCTGAGTTATTTTGTTTCGGAACGAAACAATTCTTTTAAGGGGGAAGGATGTAAAACCCGTAAAATTTCGATCTAAAACAAATACAAAATTTTACGAGTTTTAAGTCATAATAATCAACCTTAACTAAATTAAGGTACACATTAAAAATAAGAGTTTAAAACTAAATATTTAGTAAGAAATGAAATACTTAATAAAACATTATATGTAACCAACACAATGTTATACACAATAAACTAAATTAATGTAACAAGAAATAAAAAGGTATACATAAATAAAATTTCACATTTAATAAACATGTACATAATTGTTATACTAAATAAAACCTCATCCTTGATAAATTAAATTATGAAATACTCATGTAACGAATTATAAGGACTAATTTTAAGATCGAGCTTGACTCACTACACAAATCACTACAAAGTCCGCCTCATAGTCGAACCTGTAGCCCAAAGTCAAGGAGGGATCCCAGTTTTTTCCCAAAACCGCTTGCGGGTTTCAAGAAGGCTCGCCCATGGTATTGGCTCTGGCCAATCCCAAGAGGACATGTGTACCTCACTACCTTTTTCTTTCCCTGGGATACTGACCCTCTCTCTCCTCTCTCTTCTCTCTCTTTTTATGTTCCCTCGATCTCGTCGCCTCTCTCTTGTCCTTCTCTCTATCCCTCTCACTTTTGTCTCTCTTTTTCTTTTCGCCCATTTCCCATGCTCTCTCTCTCTCCCTCCCTCTCTCTTTTCTTTCCTTCCCGAGACAGCCCTCTTTCTCCCTTTTCTTCCCTCTCTTTCTCGATTGCTCCCCACGCCGACATCTCTCTCTCTCTCTCTCTTGCTGGTTTTATGTCCCTTCTTGGTCACCCCGCTTACACGGAAAACTCCCTTTCTCTCGTTGCCTCACTGTTCGGATGGCATCTCGCCATTAATGAGAAGGGACACCCACTCTCTCTCTTTGACCTTGAACCCGAACACTCGAGTGCATGGTTCATGAAGTCATGGCCACCTCACCCCCTTCACTATTCTCACAACACCCTCTCTCTGCCTACCCCACCTGCTAGCCCTCGACTCGTTTGTCTATAAAACCTAGGTCACTGACCTTGTTTACTCCTCTTGCATATCTGTAACTCATGTGTTGAGAATAGCTATAGAAATTTAGAAAGGATTACTTGAGATCTACTCCAAAGAGGAGAAGGCAAAAGGGGAGGCAGTGACGTGGTGGTGGTGGCAGTTCCTGACCCTGACCTCAAATATCACCTCCTTGCCCCCAACTCGATTTATCACGTTCATTTATTGGTAAACACAGCGAAACCCTAGTTACGATTTGCTTGTTTTGTTGTGCTTTGTGTTGACTGTTTGATTGTTGATTTGTGTGAGCTCCGATGGCTTTATGAACTGCTTGAAATACTTGGTAACAAAATTTAATGATACTATACCACATCTGAACTGTGACTCTGCCACGCTGATAATTCTTGTACCAACATTATTGTGAATCGATGTCATTATTTACTGGTGTCTGGTTTTGCTGGTTAGGGTACCAGCTAGACCCTGATGCACTGATACAAGCATACCCCCTGGTTGATTGTTTTACTGGCACCTTACTAGTCCCTTACCCTTTGTTGCTGCTGCACTGGCTTACCAGCACCAGTGCAATTAAGCTTTGTACTGGACTTTTGCTGTTTTACGAGAATAAAGGCTCAAAGGTGATGACTGGGCTTTTGTGAGCTTTTACGAGTTGGGCCTTTATGACTTTTACTGGACCTTTAGTAAATTAAGAAATAAATTATGGGCCTTTGGGCCCTTAGGCCCATTAGACCCCAACAGATACTACATGGCTTATATTGGACAAACTTATAAATAAATAAATAAAGTTATGAGTATTTTGGTTTTTGGCCCTAGTTGGGCCGAGTTGGGTTTAAAATAGATATTGCACAGTTAGCAGTCTAGCCTATAATACTTAGTAACTAGACCCAGAATAGTAAAAAGGACCGAGAAAGGTATTAAATGGGAGATGATGATTATAGCCCATGCAGCGAGAGCTACGGCGATGACGTATGAGTCTCGGGCTCCGATTCCACAGGATTAACATCAAAATAAAATATAAATTAAAAGGGGGCCCATATGAGTTTATTTGTGTTTCTTATATATTTTTTATATCTTTTCTATATTATATGTAGCACAAACAATATAACGTATAATATACGATATAGTTATATAAATAGGATAGATAATTAGGTACGACGACATAGTTAGCAAAGGATATAGGATTTAGGTTATATGCAACGTTAATTAATAGAAAAGTATTTAGTAAGTAACTAATATTATGTAATAGTACTTAAAGTAAAGAAGTCATCATAATTATAACACAATCATATAATACTAGTTACATAACACATTCACATAATTGAACTAAGTATAACTATATACTTATTAATATATATTGATCAATTTCTCTATAAGCACAATATTAATACACATCTATAATTATTAGAATATTGTATTTCTTCTTTGCCTAGTTTTAAAATAAAAGTACGACTAAAAGTAATTGAATTTATAACATGCTTTCTTCGTGATGTGTTTTATTTAAGTTTTGTAATTTATCGTCCTGACGTCATAATAAATCAAGTGAAATAGTAATGCACCTAGGAACAATACATGAAATAAATAAAGAATTAGAAATATAGGATTCACCCATCACTGTGCATGAAGGACACTGCACGGGAGATTGACTAGTAAAAATATTAAATAAATTAAGTTAGGAGCATCAAGGACGTCTCAAACACCTAAGCTTTTCCGTCAATTTTTCACTTCAGTTATAATCTTTCGTCCAACTAAACGAACCCGACGTCAATAATTAGGAGGCTTAGTTGATTTGGACCCACCCTCAGTAGACGAGGTCTACACTACCGCAGACGACGTTGAGCCCAGCGCGGACGCGACAGAGTTTCCTGTAGAGTAGGGTGCACTTATTTCCATGTGTGGTTCCTGGGGTTTATATCCATTTCTATTCTTTTAGGGCCTACTAGACTTACCTAGAATGAACTACGGTACCAAACTACCAACAATGTTAACCAGGCCCGTTGAACTTGAACTGTCATAATTGCATACCGATAACTACTCCATTAATTGAGACCAACTTGCATTGCATGTCACCTGCATCTCATATTGCATGTAAGATCCATTATACGGATCGTATAGGCTATTAGATAAATATAGGTAGATGTGTATGATAATATTATATGTATACTCGTCGGGAGTGATGAGAGTCGGGCCGGTGAGTTTTAGATTGGATGTAGTCTGAGGGCATCGTGGTGAGTTTACGTGTCATGGTGTCTGACATAGTCCATGGGGTATTCTCAACGGGATGTCCTTAAGGACATTCGACTAATCCTCACCAACGATGACCATCACTTGATGGCTCGTAGTGCCAGTAAGAGAGTTTCCTTTTCAATATCCTTACTAATATTTATAGTATCTCCTCATTCGAGTGAATAAGGTTTGGTTTCTCAGTTTAGAGTATGTGTGTCATATGTGAGGTATTAGAGCTATTTCGTTCTTTATATATTTTCTATTAGCCGATATTTCGGGATCCCCTAATATTCGAAAGGCTTCCTCCTTTGGTCCCTGGTTGGTACAGAGGAAGTCTGGGACTCCCTTTTGGCCCTTAGTTGGTACAAGGAGTTCCCTTTCTATTATATTATTTCAAACGGGTAGTCAGTTCCTTATTTTCGTATGACGGCTGAGACTGAGTGTTTATTTTATTATTTTCTCTTTTGGTAAGGGTAGGCATCTCGGTTCGTTTTTTGACCTAGTGTGTGCTTTTTATAGTCGCTCTATTTACCAAGGCGTTTCGTTCTAGAAACTCAGAATTAAGTGAGACCTGTGGTTGAATATGAGACCCGTCTAACGATACTCTTAGACCTGGCGGTGCGATACGCGACCCGTCTAAGGGGGAGAATCTTGATGTCCAACACCCGAGGCTAAATTTGACATTATGTTCCTTTGTCTGGGAGTTTTGACATCTCTCCATATTATTAGTGTACACTATTATTCCTCATAATATTTTTGGGTTTTGTTTTCGTATCGTCCATTTGGATAGATTTGATTAACTTGAATAAATGGTTAAACAAGATAGACAAAAACTTAGGTACACTATTCTAGGTGCTCCTTAGGTACTCCAATCAATTTGTACCATTTGATTGGAATGTATGGTGCGAATCTTGATACATTTGAATGGTATGGATTGATTGGAGTACCTAGGGAGCACCTAGAATGATGTACCTAAGTTTTTGCCAACAAGATATCACTTAGTTAATTGAAATTATACTCAATGAATGTGAATGGTCCAGCCTTGAATCGGATATAAACCCAAAAGGCTAGACCTTAATCCACACTAAGTAATTTTTGTAAATTACTCACGTTCCACGTCGGTTGTGGGGTCCAGATAATAAGCAGGAGTCTTTTAAAGTCCAAGAGAAGAGCGCTAGGATGGAGTCTCCGGCATCCTTCGTTTTGTAGATCTCATATTTCATTTCTTTTGTCTTTCTTTTGCTAGGAGTAGCTTGTAGTAGGATAGTGAGGGCTGATCCCACATCCCTTGGTGGGGTCATCCTCTACTATATGTGCTTGGTTTTATTTTCTTAAGCTTCCACTTTAACCTTTGTACAACGCTAGATCATACATATATATATATATATATATATATATATATATATTGTTGGATGTTCTTGTATTATGTGTATTGTGTGTGTTGTTCCTTTATTTAAATTATTTAGCGAATTATAGATTATTTTAGTATTTAATTAAGCCTTGCGTGTACTTGTAAGCAAGTACACGTGGCGGGATTAACACCCCTAAGCTAGTCATTATTTCTGGGATGTGACACACGGGCTATAATCGTCATTTCCCTTTTAATATCTTTCTCAGTCCTTTTTACCATTTCGGGTCTAGTTACTAAGTATTATGGGTCAGGCCACTGTGTAATATCTGTTATTTACCCAACTCGGCTCAAATAGGGCCCAAGCCCAAAAAAACCCAGAAAACTAGTTTATTTGTTTATATTTTTATCCAGCAAAAATCTCTATAGTATTTGTTGGGTCCAGTGGGTCCTAGGGGCCCAAAGGCCCGTTTATATATAAGTTTAAGGGTCCATTAAGGGTCTAGTGGGCTCAATGGGCCCAAAGGCCCATATTATTCTATTTTATTTTCTTCTAAGGCCCAACAGAAAGCATAAACCGTATAGTAACCTTTACTGGCTCAGTTCCTCTCTCTCGACAACATAGCAAGGCCAGAACAAAAATCAAAATTTAAAACCCAGCATCAAAACAAGATGGCACTGTACTGGTGCTGGCATGCCAGTACAGTGCCAACACAGTTCAGTCAATTGGGCAGGTAGGGGCTTACCACCAAACCAGACCAGCACACACACATAAGCCAAATCAACAAGTTCACAGGATAGGGGTCAAGACACCAAGTGAAATTACACAACAGTTTCATAGTTACATTAGTACAATATCAGAGATCAAGATCAGCAAGAAATTCAGACATTTCATAGATTGGTGCCAGAGTCTAGCCATGTCACAGATCAGTTTTGAAATGTGCCAGAAAATAGATACAATCAAGGACAGTTCAAGTCTCGCACTAATGCAACTAAGCATATACCCAACATCTCAATCACAGTCAAGAGTACTGGTTGTTGGTAAGGTCCTAGCACAGATCAAGAGACCAACACCCTCCTACAACCCATGCTCACACAGAGCATAACACAAATAAAGTGTGTCACCAAGCAACAACACAAGGCAGATTGAACAAGCAACACAGAAAAGTAGCACAACACAAGGCACATCAAGCATCAAGCTAGTAAAAGAGAAATCTAGGGTTATTACCACAAAAAAAGAGGAACAGGTTAGCAGTCGAGACGAGGTATCAGAGAGACGCAGGCAAGGCACACCACCAACTCCCTCATTCCTCTTGACCTTCACAATTGTACGATCGAACTCACTTAGCTAAGCTCAATTTTGTTCTTTTTAAAATTGTCTAACTCAGCACATGGGATCCAACTGGCAAAAGGGAGGGAAGGAGTTTTGAATCAGTTTTAGGGCACTAAGCAAGACTGAACTTGTCTCCCTTAGCCACGGGTGTATCACCTGGTTTACAGTCTTTCATCTCATACCTACTTAGCATTTTATCTATGTAATTTTTTTGGGATAGTCTCAAAACTCCTTTGGTTCTGTCTCTCATTATCTCTATCCCTAGGACGAATGAGGCATCCCCAAGATCTTTCATCTCAAAGATTCTAAATAGAAAGATTTTGGTTTGATGCAACATGTCCTTGTCATTACTAGCTAGTAGTATGTCATCAACGTATAAGACCATAAATTTGAACTTGCTCCCACAGAACATAAGATAAATGCATTCATCAACTAAGTTAGACTCGAAACCATATGAGCTAACTATGTTGTGAAATTTCAAGTACCCTTGTCGAGATTCTTGTTTGAGCCCATAGATGGATTTCTTAAGCCGGCATACCATGGACTTTGGGTTGCCGACCACAGTTTTCTGGTTACCTCATGTAGATGGTTTCCTCAATGTCACCATTGAGAAAAGCCGTCTTTACATTCATTTGATGGAGCTCCAAGTTATAATGCGCTACCAATGCCAATATGATTCTCAACGAATCTTTCGATGATACTGGAGAGAAGGTTTCATTGCAATCAATGCCTTCTTTTCGTGTGAAGTCCTTGACGACAAGACGTGCTTTGTATTTTTCAACATTGCCTTTAAAATCCCGTTTGGTCTTGAATATCCACTTACAACCAAGTTATAATGCGCTACCAATGCCAATATAATGCCTTGTATATTAATTAATCACATTTAGCGGCATTTCCAACTGTTACTCCTCGTAACATTAGCGACAGTACGTGACATGTTTGTAATCATATAACACGTAGTCCAACTTAATTTATTGGAATTAACGTCTTAACTCCAACAATCTCCCACATGGACAAGTGTGGTCTATTTGATTATACATGTCTTGGATCTGGCCAGATCACTTTAAACTTTTTTGTCTGATGATTGATTTGAGCTTGCATCAGTGTCCTAATTCCTTATTTTAATCTTCTCTTTTCTAAACAAATTCCAAAAAATCAACTATTTGATGTTTTGAGGTTAGATCTAGCCTTTGAATGGTCTTTCTGATTTCTAAATCGAATCTTATGTTGTAAACCCTCTCAACCGATTCCATGATGTGCTTTGAACTTGTAGGAGCAATAAACAAGCTCTGAAAATAAAAAGTTAGCACTACAACCTCAAATCCAAATAAAATTTCACTCAAATTAGGGCTGAAATGTCCTTTCAAAGTCAAATCCAAGTTTTTATGAAATAAAGTCCTCTTTTATTCTTTAGAAACCGGTATCATGTGTAACACGATGTATAGAAGTATAAAATCAAGTTTTTAATGTCTGAAAATCAAATTGAACCTTTTGTTACATTTCAACCTTTTGATTCAAAGCTTGCAGAGATTTGTTATTTTTATACAGATCTTGTTTCAACTCCAAATCAAAATCTCTTTTACATACATGTATATTATGTTTGTATAAACTTCCAAAATTAATTTCATAATTTTTGAATAAATTGATTTCAAATAAAGCAATTTCAATCTCAGTTTCCTGAAAAATCACATAAAAATAGAGTTTAAATGCAATAAATAGCTCTATTTGTCCAAATTTAAATTTTCAAAAATAGAAATGCTTCTTTTGACATGCTAAACCTAAATTCAAGCTCAAACATCCATGCTAGCCACCAAAATACCAAGTTGCATTCAGAAAAACTCAAATCAGTCTCAAAAGCATGGTGCTTCAGCACCTATCGATATTCAAATTGAAAGCCTTCCCAAATCCTTGGTTTGAGTTAGATCTGAGACTTTGTACAATTTTGTAGCCTAACATCTATACATTCAAACTACATGCTTTAATTGATAATAATAATAATAATAATAATAATAATAACAACAACAACAACAACAACAACAACAACAACAACAATAACAACAACAACAACAACAACGATAACGATAGGTAGAAATTCAAATAAGAGAAGTTCAGGCAAGTGTCTGGACTTGTTTTCTGAAAATTAAGGCCCATCGATCATGGTGTATGGACTTAGAAACTTAATTCTTTTAAACTGTGGTTGGGTTGGATTTTTGGGCCGATCACTTCTCTAGTTATGGAATCAGATTTCTCTTTTGCTCCAAACCAGAGAACCTGAATCGTAAATTGGTTGACGCTGGTGAATAGGAAAGTTGCTAAAATAATTAGTGTTATATATTATATAAAAAGAGAAATTATTTCAGTATCCAAAATCACATAAACTGGTTGGATTTTTGAATTTCAGATCTACGATCTCGTCCCCACTCTCCTTCCTCTTTTGTCTTATTCATATTTTTTCTTATTCCTTTTCTGAACTTATTTCTTTCTTACCCAACTGCATATTTCTTCTTTCTTTTTCTTTCTTTCTTTCTTTATCGATGAAAACATGAAAAAAACATCGATGAATCAATGCTTTGCATTGACGGCACATTAAAAAACATCAATGAATTGATGAAAACATCGATGAGTGGTTGAAAAACATCGATGAATCGATGAAAACGTTGAAAAACATTGCTAGTATTACCACATGAGAGGTTAGTATGACCACCAGAGGAGTTAGTATGACCATCTGAGATGTTAGTATAACCACCACAAGAGTTAGTATGACTATCTGAGATGTTAGTATCACCATCAGGGTTAGTATGACCATCAGAAGAGTTCGTATAACCACCTGAGATGTTAGTATGACCATCAGAGGAGTTAGTATGACCATATTCTTAATTAGTATTAGCACATTACATTCTTATATAGTATACATTATTTAGTATGAACACCTCTTTTATTTAGTTTGTGTCTCATTTATGTGCAAAACAAACTTCAAACAGCTAGTGTGACCATCAGAGGAGTTAGTATAACCACCTGAGATGTTAGTATGACCATCAGAGGAGTTAGCATGACTATATCTTTAGTTAGTATTAGCACATTACATTATTATATAGGGCACATTATTTAGTTTGAACATCTCTCGTATTTAGTCTGAACACTTCTCTTATTTAGTTCGTGCCTCATTTATGCGCAAAATATACTTGAAACAGCTAGTATGACAATCAGAGGAGTTAGTATAACCACCTGAGAAGTTAGTATGACCATATCCTTAGTTAGTACGTATACCTATTTTATTTAGTATGCACACTATTTTTGTAACAAACAGACTTGAAACAATGCAAAAAAAAATCAGACTTGTAATAGCTAATCTGAACACCTATTTTATTTAGTCTGGACATCTTTTTTATTTAATCTGAACATCGTTTTTATTTAGTTTGTGCCTCATTTTTTGTGCAGAACTAACTTGAAGCAGTGCAAAAACAAACTTGAAAATAACTAATCTGAACACCTATTTTATTTAGTCTGAACTAGTATGAGCATATCCTTAGTTAGTATGAGCACATTTTAACCATTTTAATCGTTTCGGTATGAGCACAAAATAATGTTTGATCTTCGAACGGACGTAACTTTTGACTCGTAACTAATTTGCGCATATGAGCACTTTTCGAAAATGACAAGACACGACGCACACACCTTATCGAGGTGTAACCCCGTAACGACACTGTTTTGATCTTGAAAAGTGCTTATAAAGCCTAGAAATCACATTTTTTAGTTTTTCTGCACCTTTTTTGCTCAATTTTTCTTAAACAATGCTTGAAACAGTGCAAAAACATATTTGAAACAGCTAGTATGAAAACATGTTATATTTAGTCTGAACACTTGTTTTATTTAGTCTGCATCCCATGCATTCGATGCAAAACAAACATGAAACAATGCGAACAAAGACTTAAAACAGCTAGTATGAACACCTCTTTCAACTAGTCTAAACACTTATTTTATTTAGTCTGAACACATGTTTTATTTAGTATGAACACATGTGTTTATTTAGTTTGTGCCTCATTTTGTGTAAAACATACTTGAAACAAGTAGTCTGAATATCTGTTTTATTTAGTCTCAACACATTTTTTATTTAATCTGAACATTTGTTTTACTTAGTTCGTGCCTCATTTTTTTGTGGAGAACTGACTTGAAGCAGTGCAAAATCAGACTTGAAACAACTAGTCTGAACACATGTTTTATTTAGTTAGAACACATGTTTTGTTTAGTCTGGACACCTATTTTATTTAGTTTGCACCCATGCATTACATGCAAAACATTCTTAATAGTGTGTAGGGCGTAAACGTTCAGAATAATGCGCGAAGTCCAACTTTCCATTTTTTATCCGCATTTGACTATTTGACTTTCCATTTTTAGAAAACGTTTCTTTTTTATTTTTCTTTTAGAAAGTTAATTGGGGTACTCCTACGAGATACAAAAGTTGAGATATAATTAGTCAATCCCAAAAGGAGAAATAAAAATTATATTGTTCCTCCAACTCTCGTCCTCCAGGACTGTTGCCCAACTCTAACGGACCTTCCCTAACTTCTAATTTAGAAAAAAGGAGCTGATATACCGATCCCACCATCGATCCCAACATGACAGGTCCAATTGAGTTCAGTTTGCATGTTATTTTTGTAATGATGTATGTTGTTTTTTGTATTATGCATGTTGTTTTTGTTATCATGCATATAATTGACTAGACGCTCCACTGAAAACGAAGGTCGCTACGCTCATCGATGCAGACTGGACGAATCCAGTTGCATTTATTTTGAAAATTGTTCCAGTTATGATGCATGTTATTTTGATTATTATGCATGTTGTTTCTTGTTATTATGCGTGTAGTTAACATGTAAAATAATATAAATAACATGCATAATAACAAAAATAACAACCATAATAACGAAAACATAATAACGAAAACATAATAAATCATAAGTAAAACAAAAAAAACATAATAAACAACAAAAATCATAAGTATTTGAACTGTTATGCATGTTATTAGATGCAAAATAATGAAAACAACATGCATAATAACGAAAACAACATGCATCCTAAGTAAAACAAATTTTCGTCGAAACTCAACTGGACGTGTTCAGTGAATATCGATGATGGGATCGATGTTAGAATCGGCGAAATATTTTCCTTAGAAAAAATAACATATATAATCTCTCAAAAACAGAACTCCCGACCACATCGACTCCCTCCCTCTTTCCGATAGAACCCGACACAAAACCCTAGATCTACCCCGTTGTTGCCCTTTCTCTTGTCGACGCCGAAACTCCGCCTCTCCCCCTGTTCCCTGCCGCCGCAAAGCCTCCCTCTCTCTTTTCCTCGACCTTACACAACTTCTCCATCCGACATCAGCTGCTGCGAGCTCTACCCATTTTCTAGGGGTGTAAATGGGTCGGGTTGGTCGGATTTCGTATAGATTTTCAACTCGTTAGATGTCATTCAGGTTGTAGTGTTTTCAATCCGTAATCAACCAACCAAAAATAAAAACCATCCAATTCACAAATTTCAATATTTCACACAATTTTTTAGTGATACAAAAATAAAAGTAACAATTGAAAATAATTTAAATAATAGATTGACGTCAATTCGTACTAAAAATTATAATTAAGAAATTTGACATAAGATATACACGTAAGTTTGTGATGAAAATCGAATAAAAAATTTTATTACTAGCATTATAATTGTCTAATTAAATATAAAAAGTAGGATCGGATTTCACCCACGTTTTATTCTACAACTCGTATCTATATATTAAATGTCGGGTTCGACAAAATAAAAACCGTAACCGATCTAAAAAATCGAAATTCGTATTTTTACGAGTTGAATTGATCGGATCCGCAGGACTAATCGGAGTACTCCGGTTCGGGTTGGACTTACACCTACCATTTTCCACCGCCATTGCCACTCGAGCGGTGATCTTTGGCATCGCTACCAGGCACCAGCCCAGGCCTATTCCTTCCAATGAGGTAAGTTTCATTTCCAAAGAAAACCAAATGCATGCTCGGCCATTTCAAATCTAAAGATTTTTCTTCTTTTTGGTATAGGAATTTGTTCGAAAATGAGGATAACTCAGTGGATCTTGCTGATCTGATCCGGCCATGGCTTCGGTAAGCTTGCATGCATTCTAACTATTTGTTAAATGCCACTGAAAACGTCATTATTACTTGTTTATCGTCATTTTAGTTTTTGTTTTCTGTTATTTCGGTGAGAATGCAACCGCAATAGTTTCCTTTTCTATTGCTCCTTAATGAGTACTATTTCGTGTACTTTCTAGAAATTTTAAGATTTACAGTATGTACTCACTAGAATTAATGATCAGTGCTCTTTGTTGTAACTTGCTAAAAAGAATAGATGGGAAAAATACAAAATATAATTGACAACTTCTTTTGAATTTTACTCAGGAATATTAAAAAGTTTTCATATGAGCTTAATGAAATTTAGTGCTCAAGCTTGGGACTGGTTCAATAATCTCCTAGAGGAATGCATTAAGAAAATCGATGGCAACAATCTGTACAAGAATAATACCAGATTTCTCAAGATATCTACTATGTTGTATTTAATAATTTTTCTATTCTATTATGGTTCAGAGAAGTAGTGTATTGATACTTAAGCATCAAGTTTTATCTTGCTATAGAAATCCTATGTGGGAGTCTAGTACATTAGAAGCTAATTTGGACGTTCATGTCTCTCTTTCTTCTTTTTTTTGGCAAATCATATTTTAGGTTGTAATTGGTCTTGACAGAAATTTTGACATGTTCATGAGTTGATTTACACGTGAATTGTCCTTTTTGTTCAACAGAAATGCTTAGTCATTACATAGGTTAAAGAAAATGCACACACACTTCTCTCATAAATTATCACGAGTCCAGACTCATCATAACGAGTCTAGGGATCATGTGCCCAGGAAGTCTGTTGCAAAGACACAAAAGGGCATTTTTGAAAATCTGGAGATGTGGAACTCGTTATAACAGAAGGAAGTTAAAATGACATTGTTGGAGTTTCTGCCTTTATATTTAAGGTTGATTTTCAAGAAAGATCAAGAAAACATTTCTCCAAATTTACAAACAATTAAAGAGCACTGAGACATTCTCATTCAAAAATCCAAGATCTCAATTAGTCATTTTTACATCTTTGAGAGTCTGAATAGCATAGTTAATTCTCTAATCCTAGTTTTATTTAGACAAGAATCCTTCAAAAATCTTTGCGTTTATTTGATCTGTTTTCGATTCGTTTTGAGTTATTGGATGAAGGGTTAATTTGGTCATATAAAAATTTAGAGACTGTTTGTTTGCTTCTCCCCTCTTTCTTTGCTGGCTTCATTCTCTCTTTCCTCTCTGTGCACACTCACTCTCTTGCGAGTCGCGATTCTCTCTTTCCTTCTCAGTGAGGCTCCAATGGCGACACGGAGGAGATGGCGTGGTCCTCTAGAATTTAGTAAGAGTTCTAGATATGTATATATCCAAACATTTCATTTCAAATCAGCTAGTGGTCTAGATAAGAACCTATAGGTTAATGTTAATTTCAACCTTTCTATATCGATCTTTCTTTCTTCCCAACCAAGTTCGACTTCTTTCTTTCTTCCCTCCCTCCACCCCTTAAAAGAAAGACACCAACCCATGCCTACCCTTCTCTGTATAGAGGGTGCTTAAAAGCATCTTCTTTTTTTTTTTTTTTTACAAACGTCTCACTTTATAACTGGGCACCCCAAAGTACAACAGCTAGGCGCCTAGGCTATGAGAACTTAAATAATGGATATCTGAATTTGTAGAAGAGAAATTAAGCAATTGCACAATGCACATGTGCAGAAGATGAAAAGAAATACAAGGCCAAAACTTAATTACATAATACTTGGTGGCAATATTATAAAGATGATTGAAAAGCACGGATAATAATCAAAAGAATAATAACATTATTACCGGGAACATTTCAACAAATGAAAATAATATATATATTGGTGCATTTTAAATCAGATGACTTGGGTATTTGATATGGAATCAGAAAGTCCGACAATAAGTATAACGCATAGAATTCTTAGATTAAACAGGAAATTTGAAAATAAAATAAAAAACTGATAAACACTCAGGATTACTTAAAACTGAAATAGTGCCTTAAAGAAGGAAATAAAAATGCTCCATTTTAACGCAGGTGAAAAAGAATATGGAAATGCACAAGTTGGATGAAAACACCAGATTGCCTTTGCCACATCATTTATTACTGAAAACATAAATGAAATCAAGTCAAAATAACTGGTAAGTATAACAACATAATTATTTGAGGAAAGGAACATTGATTAGGGAAATTGTACGCTTACTTCACTAATTCTTCTGGACTAAGCTTCTGCAATATAACACTTTTTGTACCTAACAAACAGATCCGATATTAGATGCAAAAAGTTATCTTGGTATCAATTGAAGTTTGTCGTCACAATATAAATGGAAACGCATAACTATCTGTATATCAACTTCAAACAAATAAGCATTTATATCTTATTCATGAATATTTTTAATGATGATTGGTAGTAGCGCGGAACTGTAGGTAGAACAATCAATTGCATATCTATTGGGACTAGTTTGATAAATAAAATTATTCGAAGAAAAATTTATTTCAAAAGTCTGCAGATAACATTGTAAAGCCAACTTAAGCTAAAACAAAAATTAATTACGATATTGCAGAATGCACCTCTTCTGTGTGGAAATTGTCTGATAACATATATAGGATAAATTGATACAGATGAGAGAAGAGACATTACCCGTTATACTTGTAAACATATGGACCATTGATTATGTCAACTTCATTTATGTTCCTGAGGAAAATGCTTTTGAGAGACGGGATCTCCAAGCAGCTCAGCACCTCTGATTCATTGGTTCTGAGAATATATTGCTGTGATGCTACACCCCCTTTGATGGGAAATTCCAGGACGACTAGTCCAGTAAGCTTCGGTAGGTCGCAGAGTTTCACCGTGGTTAACCTCCCCATGATTCCACTGGTAATTTTTACCAATTCCAATTCTTTCATGTCAGCTATTACCAACTTGATCAGCTTTTCAAATCCATCCGGTCCGAAAGTGAGGGTCTTTACGTTACTGACATTATAAAGCTTTAGGCAGAGCAGATGAGACAAACGAGAGATCCCTTTTACGAGGAATCCTTCTTTAAAGTCTGAAAATGCCAGGGTAAGCTCATTGAGGTTCTCGAATTTGCAGAGCTCCTCAAATTGATTAGAAAATGGACCTTGTATATGAAGCTTTTGCAGTCTACGCTTCAGTTGTGCTCCACCTATCAGTTCAATTAGTGAATGGCTAGCCAAGCCCAAGCTGGTGAGTTTTTCTAGTTCTTCCACCGAATTCCAGAATGATATCATGTTGTGTTTCTTTATGCCAGTAATAAAAAGATCAGCAATCCCAGAGAGTTGACGAAGCTCTTTTGGGGCTTTAACGCCCCGTAAGGTTTGCATGTTATGCAACTTATTGATATCCACTGCAGCACCTTTCAGCATACGAGAAGTGCCACTAAAAAGAAAATTAATGGTGCTTTCCAGTGGATGCCTCAGTTCATCTGCCACATACGAACTTTTGGCATTATAAATATCATTGGTTTTTTCTTTCAGACGAAGCATCGTTGGAACATACCCCAGTAGAAGGTGCCTCAGTTTCTGTAATTTTTGTAGGCACGCATTTGGTACGGCCTTGACACGTGTGTATCTCAAATCCAAAGTTTGCAATTCCTCTAGAAACTGCAACCAGCTGCATGCTCTCACATTGGTGTACTTTAAATCAAGATACCGCAAGAGCAATAGGTTCTTAACATCTTGTACATCTTCTATATTTGCATTTCTTAGAGAAAGAACCCGTAATAACATGAATCCTTGATTCTTAGAACAAATCTTGGGCATATTCTTATGGCCAAGAAAACTAACAGAGCAGAGCTTTTGTGTATTTTCAATATTTTCCACGACTCCTTTTTCATCAACAATTACATGGTGATGTTTCAAGCAGTCGACAGTATCTTCGCTTTTGTCGAGTAACTTACCAAAGTACTCCTTCTCTGACAAGCTTCGGACTACTTGTCTGACAACATTGTGGATGCAAAAACGGTGCGGCGGTGCTTCATTTCCCATGCTCTGATCAGATTCATGGAGCAAATAACGGTCGTGCAGGCTCTTAAAAATCACCTTATCAGTAAATTGCTCTAGCGTCAAATTGTTTTTTTCAGACTCAGTGAAATAATTATGGGAAACCAAAAGTCTGAGGATCCTATTCTTATTGAATACATACCCATCAGGATACATGGAAAAGTACATGAGGGCTCTTATCAGGTGATAAGGTAGTTCTCTAATTCTGAATTTGATGACTTCAGGGATCAGCTTAATTATCTCATTTTCGTTTTCGATAAAGAAATTCGGAGTTTCAGGAAAACCCTCCCAGTGACAATCTCCCGACCTGAGTTCTTTGACGTAGTCCCCAAAGGCAACAATTGCTAGCGGCAAGCCGGCACAACGACGCACGATTTTTTCAGGCCAACTCCTTCGACTTTTCGGCCAATTGATTGGGAAATTATGCTGATTAAATGCCCTCAGACAGAAAATTTCTAGTGCTTTTTTCTGTCTGAGAGGTTCGAGCTGGATCAGGTGCTCCTTACAAATGCTATGGGCAATCTCTTTACTGCTAGTTGTAACGATAACTAACGTTGATTTATTTAGTTTGTCCCTCAACCATGTCCATCCAGAGATATTTTGCAGATCATCCAAAACGATTAAACAACTTTTTTCTTTTAGATCGTTTTGGAGTTCGGTAGCAACCCTTTCAGTTGGGTTTTCTATAAGGGCTATTATTTTTTCTGCAAGTGGGTCTCCCTTGCAACCCCCAGAAGCAGAAGCCCAAATCTTGCATTCAAAAATTGGAATATTACTCCCTTTTGTTCCTCTCATCTGATAATTGTGGGGTTGCATTACACTGTTGAATGCAATCCTCGCCAAAGTAGTTTTTCCTGTACCCACCATGCCACAAATAGCTATAACAGAATGTTCCCTGCTTTTGTTAATCATCCATTGTTTCAGCTGCAGAGCTTCCATTTCATAAATGTCTGTGATACTATTTTCAGGCCGGTTGCTTCGGGGATCCTTCACATTTCCTATTGGCTCTCTGGGTTGCGGGATGGGTTTTTCAAATGTACTGGATAATTCTCTGAGAACTTCTCTTATCTCACGCCATGTGGCTTCTCTCCTGCACCCTTTCTTAATATGGTATTGAATGAGATCCATCTGGCTACATGACTGTGCAATGTTTAATCTTATTGAATTCAAAGCCGGATCTTCCCCTTCACATTGGATTATCTTATTTAAAAAATCCATGTTTTGTTTAACCATCTCATTCAGATTTGATCCCTGTCTTTTAACTTCATTAATTAAACATTCTTGATCAACATTTTCCAATTCTCCCACAATTAATTTTGCCAACGTAGGCATAAACTGACTCAGGATTGTTGTAATTGCTCCAACTGCTACTTCAGCCATGTTTTTTGTTAGACGTCTACGTATTAATTCAATAATATTTCCTGTATTTTATATATGGATCATGGTTAATTCAAAATATGACGAAATAACAGTTTATATAGTTAAATGAAAAGTGGAAAAAAAGGCCCAAAACTTTGAAATTCTGGAAGTTGAAACCTAAGAGAGTGTTTAATTTGAACCTGAAAGAGAATATTTGCTAGAGTTAATTTGAAAACAAAAGAGGGTTTCTTCCCCTGGAATTGCATAACATCGGACTTTCTCTATCTTCACAGGATCACAGTTGTTTTGTTCAAAAAAGGGTTATCCACATCGAGGTACCTTCTTAGCATTTTTTGACTTCTAAAACTATTCTTGTGCAGCTGTGCAGTTGCTTTTATATTTCTTTTCTGATTTTACTGGTAATGTTTCCTTTTTTCTGATTTTTCTTTTCTGATTTATTTTAGTGCAATTGCTTTTATTTTTCTGATTTATTTACTAATAATCAGTACTGTTAGTCTAAATTTCATTTTTGGTTTTATTGTAGTCATTTTCAGGGTTTGTTTTGCAAAATTACAATTTATGTACAGTTTTGGGTTCATTTCAAGATGTTCCAGGGTTATACTGTTAAAATCATGTCCTCAGAACAATTTCAGGTAAATATTAGTAAACAATAAGGATCTCTGGGCAAAATTTTTGGTCTGGCCAGGTCAAATTCACGAATTTAAATGTTTAGCCGTTTTGATCCTTAATTTCTACTTAAGCGATTGACGAAATTAAAATTTCTTACGTGAAACACACGAAACGATTAACACAAATTAATACTTAGTCGTTGATTAAACGAAACAATTAACGAAAACACTTGTTTTCATTATTGTTTTCCATGTTTGACAGCGCGAACTATCCGCTATTTGCTATGACAAATAGTCATCTCATGTACTAGGTATCTAGGTCCAACATTGGATGATTGGATCTAACACTACATTAAAACAAGCAAAAAATAATGATAAAATATAAAAAATTGAAAAAGAAAAGACGAAAAGAAAAGAAAAAAATGGTAAGAAAATTAAAGCAGTTAAATGTATTGAATTGAAAGTTGAAACAACCATTTTTCTCATATATACATGCATGTTGATGCAATTAGTAAACATTTCGGCGTACATTCAATTGCTTCAAATGTCGATCAGAATTTAATCTAAATAAAAGAGACTAATAAAGTAATAAGGCGCACCTCAACTTTTTCGAAAAGCAATTGGCTTGGCCTTAAAGATCCAACGCGCAAAAGCACCATAACTCAGTAGCTACAAGACATGACAGGGTTTCTTTTATAGCTTCTGATTTAATATGTACATATATAAAATTACAAGTACGTGATGAGCATCTCGGTAGCTAGAAAAGAATTAATCAATAAAAAAAAGCTAGCTAGAAAATAATTAATTAGGCAAAGAGCTGAGTAGCTGACCATTACTAATTATAATTAATCAAGTAATTATCTTCTCTCAAGTTCTTCAATTAAACTGGATGCTCTCAGTTGCATTGAACTAAATATTAAGATCTCTATTCTAGCTTGGCCTAGATGTATTCCACTCAATAGTAAAATATCAAGGATGATTGGCTGTTGCCAGCATTTTATTTCTTGGCTAAAGAACTAGATTTTTTATGAGACTCAAGTCCACATCAAAAATACAATCAACTTGATTAATTCTTCTATAAAAAAGATAGTTCATAATCATTCAACAATATATATTGAATTCAACTGAGAAGCAATTATAGGATGACCATATTTTAGTATTTTCCTTTTTTTCTTTTTTATTGTTTCTTTATGTTTCGTACTTAACGTGCATATATTTTGATTAGGGGTGTACATCAAATTCGCATAAACCAGCGCGAACCATTCAACCCGACTCGAAAAATGATGGATTTTAATTTTGTTGAGTTGGTTACGAATTGAATTTTAAATAACTCGCTTAAGTAATATTGGTTACGGCATTTAGAAAAGGTAACGGTTTAAACTCTATCCAACTCAGTGAGTTGAGAAAGTTTTCAAGTTTATTCACATTATAGTTTGTTATCAATAATTTTGTTGAGTGATAGTATGAAGTATCATATTTTCGTAAAATAGTTTATTTTCAATAATATCATTTGAACTATCAATAAAATCAATTATAACAATAGTGAGAGTTTTATTGTTTGAATAATGCTCTACTTATATTTCTTATCTTGCCCTAATGTTTTAATTCAGTAATTTTTTTCTTTTGTATTTACTATTTTATATGTATTTTAGTTATGTTTTGCGCTAGAAACAAGTTAAAAATAAAGAAATATGATATTAGATACAAAATATGTTATATATTAGACATTTAGTAGGATCATATAAATGGGAAAATTTTAGAAAACTATTTTTATGTATAATAATTTAGTATGATAATATAAACGTGAATTTTTTTACCAAAATTCGCATAACTAGACTGCAAAAAAAATTAGATTGAATTTGAATTAATTATGTGGCTTGGCGATGAATTTTTATAGCAATAAACTAATTTGTATCAATCAGGTTGAAAAGATAATCAAAACCCGATCAATCCGAGAATCCGTATCCCCCGAAATAATGCGGGGTCACGAAATGGTCAGCGAATAGCACCGTTACGCTGTAAATTCGCTGGTACTGTAGCAAAAATACTGTGCGGGCAGCACTCGACGCTGTAGCAGCGGTGAGAATGCAAGAGAGCCCTACTGCTGCTGACCATTCCAGGGATGTGAATTCTCAATCCGATCCATGTACTTTTGATAGATTGTCGACCCATATATAAAAACAGTAATAGTTGTCATTTGTTCTGGTCGTAAAGTTTTTGAGTATATGATCCATTGAGTTCATCCGCCACTCATTTTTTTTCAATAAATTTAATTATTTCTAAGATGTTAAATTTTATACTTATAGAATAATTGCGATCTCTTTACTGAATATATATCAGAGTGAAGGCGGATGGTTGAATATCAAGATCAATAGGAGAGAAGAGTATGTTAAAGAAGACGGGCGGATTCAGAATTCTCGTCAGGAGTTCAAGATTTACAGTTTTTTTCAGGAATTCGAAATGATGGTTATTTTTTTTAAAAAGTTTATCTTATATGGTCATTGTAAAAAAAATTCAAAATATATGATCATTTTTGAAAAAAATATGATATATATTATCATTTTTGAAAAAAAAAAATTCTAAGAGAGTTCAGCTGCACCCCTAGCTTAACGTGGCTCCGTCAATGAAAGAGGATATTGATAAGCAAGATTTAGAGAAAGAAGGTCTGAGGAGGTTGATGGAGGCAGACATAGAGACTGGTGGAAATCACATCATGAAGCTTTTTCAAACCTATTATTAGTTTATTACTACTATCTCATGTGTTCTTGGTTGTACATCTCAATTTGAAACTATTCGTTGAAATTGAGATGATTTTTTGGGTATTGTTTAGATCTCAAGTGATTCAAGCAATCATATAGACTTTGGGTTTTTATTAGAGTTTTAGATAGAATTGGCGCATTGATATCTAAGATTTAAAATACCAGTGCATAACCAGAGGTATTTGAGATACTGCTGTTTTGATAAACTCATGTATTTCTTTTTTTTTTTGTTAAAGAAAAAAGACAGGTGCTTTCTGTTTGTTTAAAAAAAATCAGTATATATATGCTCTACAGTACAATATAATCTACATTTTCCCCCTCTATTTCCTATTTCTTGCATCTTTTTATTTCTATTGAAATACAAAAAAAATATTTTGATTAAATTAACTCATTCCTTGATTATTCTCAACAAAATGCATCAGTACTCTCTTTATCCATACACACGAAAATGGAAGTTTTTTGGTCGTCGTGTCGTATTGGACGTGCATAGGTATTACTTCTGATTTATGCCTTAAAAAGGTAACTAGGGATGGGCTCTAATGCTCTACAATATATAATAAGAAATTGTTTTGCGGATCCCAACTTCGATACCGTCAGCAATATCAATTGGACGCGTTCAGTTAAGTTCGAACGAAAATTTATTTTACTTATGATGCATATTGTTTTCGTTATTATGCATGTTGTTTTCGTTATTGTGCATCTAATAACATGCATAACAGTTAAATACTTATGATTTATATGCTAAATTCAATATGTTTTTTTGTTCTATTTATTATTTATTATGAAAATTTATTTTACTTATGATACATATTGTTTTCGTTATTATGCATTTTGTTTTTGTTATTGTGCATCTAAAAACATGAATAACAGTTAAATACTTATGATTTATATGCTAAGTTCATTATGTTTTTTGTTATACTTATGATTTATTATGTTTTCGTTATTATGCATGATGTTTTTGTTATTATGCATGTTATTTGTATTATTTTGCATGTTATTTACTTGCATAATAACAAAAAATAACATGCACAATAACAAAAACAACATGCATAATAACTAAAACAACTTTTCAAAATAAATGCAACTGGATTCGTCCAGTCCGCATCGGTGAGCGTAGCGACATTCGTTTTCAGTGGAGCGTCCGATCAATTATATGCATAATAACAAAAACAATATGCATAATACAAAAAACAACATGCATCATAAAAAAAAAAAACATGCAAACTGAATTCAACTGGATCTGTCCTGTTGATATAGATGGTGGTATCACTGAAGGTATCGATATATCAGCTCTCTTATATAATATTATTCGTTGTCGTGAAATCATGTCAGTGACCATGAAACAAAATTCTCTGTGTGCAGTTTTTTGGGTTCATTATGTACAAGTTAATTTGAACTGTCAGAATAAAAATCAACAACTCCTTTTAAATTATATCGAGCGTTGTTTTTTAATCTGACGATTTAAGTTAACTACGCGTAGAGTGAGCACAAAAAACTGCGCTCATACAGTACGATTCCCAGTGACCAGTTGTTTTTTAAAAAAAAAAATTTCTGGGTTGCATTACAACTACTACTAGCACAATCTAAATTTAAGGCTTTCTAAACTTTGCTATTTAATTATACAAACAATTCCGGACCCAATACAGCCTCTTATAGATTTCCATCTAATTTTGAGCTGAATCCGCAAGTCTAAACTGGGAGCTGAAGCCTGAAGCCCAACAATCCTATTTTACCATTTCGACGAAAATAGACGGACAAAAATAGATCCTAATTTTTTAGACCACAGATTTATTGCTATGCATAGACCTGTTCTACAAAGAACACAGATACAAAATTACTCAACTGCGCATGGGTCCCGCAACATAACCTACATTCTAAGAGAAAATAACAGACCAGGTCCAATTAATCATTTCCGTAAACATTTTCTTATTTTTAGTTTCCATTTCGGAATCTTTTTGTTTCACTTTTCTTCTTTCCAAAGAAAAGCTTCCGCTCCTCTCCCCAAATCTCTCTTCCGAGTTCTGATCGACTCTCAACCGACATCTCTTCTTTGTTCTCCTTTTAAATAGCAAAGCATACTTCACCTCAATCCCTAAATTTCTCTTTCTTCAGATCATCAATCAACCCCATCCACTTTTGCCTTGTAAGAATCGAATCGGTAAAAGATCTAATCTGAACATTTTCTTGTGTTTACTGCAAATGCAACCTGGTCTCTTTTGTTGTACTGTAATAGATAAGTAATTTAAGGAGATTACTGTCCTTTTACATGGAATTTGGAACTGTAAACGAGAAGTTTTCACAAAGTACAATTTCAGTAGATACTATTGCAAAACAATTCTGTTAAAAGTGTCCCCATTTATGTGAAATAGCGAAAAGGTTTGTTTAATGCTAAAACCCTATTTGTTTGGAAAAACATCCGCCTGTTGCAAAACTCTGAAAACAAGGGCTAACAGAAAATTCGCCCTAGATAAATTTTAATTTTCAAAATTTTCCATTTTGTAGGAACGCTTTGAGGACTACTTCTGACAGCTGAACCTTGATCCACCATGGCAAGCTATCATTCAAATATATTTATCAATTTTTTTCTGTACATTATATATATAACACTTATCACTACTCTACACTTTTTTTATAATATTGAATTATATATGTAGTATTACGAAGGATATGGATACCATAACGCTCCTTTCGAGCAGACCTACCGTTGCTACCCGGCATCCTTTATCGACAAGGTTTCCCTTTTGCAATCAATTTGCTTTGCAATTCTAAATCTTCATTTCAGCATTGAGTTTATAAACTGAGATGCTATTTTTTTTCTCTATTTTGCAGCCAGCACTTGAAGCTGGGGATAAAAGTATGCCATCCAACTTGTTTTATCTTTTCGTTGCATAATTCATTTGTTTTATTTACTATCTAGAAATACTTATTGCTTATTGTTAACGTTCAGTTATGATGCCGCCATCAGCTCTTGACCGTCTTGGTACACTGCTGCTGTTAACTCTTTGATTTTTCTATTCAATTTTGCCACATTAGTCAACAGAAATTTTTTGATACTGTTGTTTATAATTTCAGCTCACCTTAATGTTGAATACCCCATGTTATTTGAGCTACGGAATGTGGCGACCTCTAGAACTTCGCATTGTGGGGTTCTAGAGTTCACTGCAGAAGAGGGGATGATCTACATGCCATACTGGGTATGTTTGTACTTTGTAATAAGATCAGTTCGTACTGGTTCAATGCTACAGTACAATAAATTGGCTAATTATATTTTGTTTTTGTCCTCTCCTTTGATTTTGTAGATGATGCAAAATTTACTGCTACAAGAAGGAGATATTATCATGGTGAAAAATGTTACTTTGCCGAAGGGCACATATGTCAAGCTCCAGCCACATACCACTGATTTTCTAGACATTTCCAACCCAAAAGCAATGTTAGTCTTCTAATCATTTAATTTGATTATAACTGTTAAGAATACTTCGAAATTTCTCCAAATGTCTTTTCAATAGAACTATTTTGTTTGTGTGCTTTGAGATTCCTCTTAAAAGTTTTTGGCATGTTAAGTGAATTTATGATCTTTTTAAGATATAATGGATTTTACCTATAATGCCCATATGGTGCATGCTTATTTTCTGATCACTCATCTCCCATGTTGCACATGTATTGTAGATTGGAGAAGACTCTTAGAAGCTTTTCGTGTTTAACCACTGGAGATAGCATAATGGTGGCATATAACAATAAGAACTATTACATAGATATAGTTGAAACAAAGCCTTCACCGGCAATCAGTATCATTGAGACAGATTGTGAGGTGGATTTTGCCCCTCCACTTGATTATAAGGAGCCTGAGCGTGTCAAGCCTGCTGATCCAGTCGGCCCCGCAGGTATGATGTGTTGTTATGGTGCTGCGGAGGTTTTCAGTCTCTCGTAAGGCTTAGGCATATACATACTTTCAGTACGGTTGTCCATTATGGTGTGCCAGTATGGTGTTGTAGAGGTTTTCAGTCTCCTGTTTTATTTATTATTTATATATGTTCATGTGTATTTCGAAGTTCACCTCATCATGACAGTTAAGCATCCACTGTTTATGTAATCTGTCTACCAGTTTAGGAGCAATTTGTGTTGGCAAATGTTGAGGAATAATGGATACGATTTTCGAACCCTTCTTATATTTCTCTATCTGATTCATTTCATAATTTCAGCAGAAGAAGAAGTACCAGAAGAGAAACCAAAATTTCTGGCCTTTACTGGTACTGGGAGGCGCTTAGATGGCCGGCCAGGCAATCAACAGGAGAGCTTACCAGTTGCAGTGCCATCTACTGAGAATCACCAAGCTAAGTCTGCAACTAGTAGCAAAGCTGGTAATAGTTCCTCAGCCGAAGCCAGCACCTCTTCTAGTAAGACAGGTCGACCTGCAGGGAAGCTCGTCTTTGGTTCGAACTCGAGTCGTGCTTCAAAGGACACTCAGAAGGTTTTTAAACACAACATTATCATTTCCTCTAATTATTCCTTTTTAATCAAATTAAGAAAAAAACATTTGGCATGTTGAGTAGGATATACAGTACAGTCCATAGTATTGATGTGAACAGGAACCATTATATTAGGCATTGAAAATAAGGAGTTAAATGTTAGATATGAATTCTATATCGCTGTCTATGTGTGCGCGCTTGGGAGCACATTTTATTTTGCCTTGTGATTGAATATTGTTATATTTGCCTACATCTCTGGAGCATACAAGCAGTACCTTAATTGCTGCCAAAAGTTAGCACAAAATTATGTGGTCCTGTCGCAGTGAGTGTGCGTACCTTGTCCAGTTCCAACCAAGAAACATTGTGTAGCCGAAAAGCAAGTTATTTTATTCATCACGTAAAGTCACAAGCTGTTTACCTCTTTTACAATATTGATGTCATTATAGGTAGCACCAAAAGAGGCAAAGCAGGAGCCCCCAAAGAAAGAAGAGCCTAAATTTGAAGCCTTCACAGGAAAGAAATACTCATTAAAGGGTTGACATGTTAAGACCATGCGATCTAATTTATGTGTCGAAAACTTTTGCGGTCTTGTAGAACATGTGTTTTATCATATGTAAATTACACTTATGTTGACATCTTCAGTTAAATGGACTCAATATTTAGGCTGATAATTTGTCCGGTTAGGTTGAATAAAGGGCTACTGATATGGGGGTACTTTTATAAAGTTTTTTTTTTTTTTTTTTTGAGAAAAAGATGGGGGTTAAGTCTCCCAAAATTCATTCGCCAACGGCACGAATGCCGGGTTTTGGATTACAGAATACGAAAGGAAAAAACAAAAACATCACATCTTACAAAATTACGAAAAATTGAAATAAAGAATACAACACATTCTACAAAATCCACATAAACGTCGGTTCTCAAGACACTTACCGTGACGCCGCGACTTGAGAGGATGTCTCAATCTTGGGCAATTTCAAAGATGGCGGTCAAAGCTGCCAAATTTTACTCCGGTGACAATCTCGATCGCAATATGTGCATCAGATCTCCGACTTTCGGCGGGTAGACTCCTTCGGTTGGATTGCAAGATCTCGCATTGTAACATTGAGGGGATGTCAGATAAATTGAAATCGTATTGTAACATTGATGAAATATCAGCTACATCAGAACTGAACGTTGTTTTAATTTTGTGCTTTTCTGCAAGACAGCAAGAGGCACCTGTATAGATAAATGTCAGTGAAATCTCATTAATTTACGCAGTTCAGTTCACTTAAAGATAAGTTATCATTTAATAGTGAGAGCTCATAAGGACGCCTTCCACAATACAAATGCCTGTTGCTGAGTTCAAATTCAACGGGACGAGCACAATATAAACAAATACCTGAAGAACACAGAGTCACTATGGTTCAAACACAATTCAGTGGTCATATTTTTTTCCAAATACTTTATATTTTGTTGGCATTTTTTTAAGTTTCTGAAAAGTTTCAAATTTCTGATTTTTACAAGTTGTAGACACAATTAGAATTAGTACGATTCGAAAACGTCGTGTTAATCGATACAAATAAACAAAAGCAAAAAGTCGTGCCGTGTCCAGGCATGTGCCTTCACGGTGCCAACGAATTTAGAACACTGACAAAGTGACCAGTGACCAGTGACCAGTGACCGGGTTTCTTCGCCTCTTCCCGTATATTGCAAGTTTGCAACTGTACGAAACCAAATTAGAATTTGTAGCCTTGCGTGAGGCGTGTGGCACGCTCTAAATTCCCCTTCCTCTCCTTCCTCATTCTTCCACGTTTCCATTCCCCTGTCCGTATAATATCATCAATGCAAATGCAAATGGAGACACGGCAGTTGGTGTCGCTCGTGAGAGAGCGCTGCAGATTGGGCACTCTGACCTTACCCGAAGCACTTGACCTCTTCCACCGCCTGCTCGCCACCACTGATCCTGCGCTGCACATTTACCCTTTCAATGATCTCCTCACATCACTTGTTCGCATGAAGAACCTAAGCACCCATTATTCCACTGTATTTGCCCTCTTCAACCGATTGACTCGAATTAAGCGGGTCGCACCCGACACTTGCACCTACGGGATCCTAATGGATTGCTGTATCCGACTGAACCGGGTGCAGCTTGCTTTTGTTGTTCTCGGGAGGTTTCTTAAGGTGGGTCCTGCGGTTCAACCAAATGTATTCAATCCATTACTGAAGGGACTTTGTAAGGAAAATAGGATCCATGAGGCTGCAGCCTTGGTGCTCGATAAAATGCCTAGGCTGGGATGCCCGCCCGATCTCATCTCCTATAGCACTCTTATCAATGGGCTGTGTAAAACTGGTGAAACTGAGGAGGCAGAGGCACTCATGGATCACATGAATTCTAAAGGGATTGAATCTGATATTGTCACCTACAACACTCTCATAGATGGTTTTTGCAAGGAAGGCCAGCTAGGCAAGGCATGGAAAATGCTACAGTACATCACTTCCAAAGGGCATGAGCCAAATGTTGTGACTTACAATGCTCTCGTGAATGCACTGTGCAAAAAAGAAGATATTGAGAATGCAATGGAGTTGCTACGCATTATGGTTTCTAAGGGCATCATGCCTAATGTCGTCACATACAATATCGTCATGAATGCACTGTGCACGGAAGGAGAAATTGTACGTGCAGAGGAGCTGTTGCATCAGATGATTTCTAGAGGTATACATCCTGATATTGTTAGTTACAACACTCTTATAGGTGAGTTTTGCAAGATGAACAAATTAGAGAAGGCAAATAAGTTGTGGAGTGAGATGATTTCAAAGCGTATCTTTCCTGACAATGCGACATTTAATATTGTCATGGATTTACTTTGCAAGAATGGGGAAACTAACAATGCAAAGGAAATACTAGACTATATGTTTCAACAGGGTCAGTTACCAGATGTAGTTAATTTTTCTACGGTAATTGATGGTCTTTGCAAAAAAGGTTCAATGGATAAAGCAGAAAACCTTCTGAAGGCAATGCTTGTCAAAGGTGTGATGCCTGATCTCTGTACGTATAACAGTGTTATCAATGGATATTCTAAGCTGGGCAGTTGGAAGGAGATGATTAGGGTTTTCAAGGAAATGCTTGATCGTGGCTTTGTGCCGGATGAGATTACTTATGGATCCATCATGGATTCTATGTGTAAACAAGGCCAAAGCAAGGAAGCTCACAAGTTGTTTGACTTGATGGTTGGCAGAGGCATCAAACCCAATACTATTTTGTATGGAATTTTACTTCTCGGCTATTCAACTGATGGTACAATTAACGATGTGATGAATATTCTGGATAGTATGCGGCTTGGTGATGTAGGACCAGATTATTCAACTTATGCATCCTTAATTAAAGCTTATGTTAAGAACAGAAAGGTAGATGATGCTATGTGCTTGCTGCGAAGAATGAAGCAAGAAGGGGTGCAAACCGATTTAGTTGCCTACTCTCCGGTATTAGAAATTCTTTTGGAAGTGGGTCGAATCAATGATGCAAGGGACCTCATGAGCATGATAATTGGTAAGACAGATGAATAAGGTTGAACTATTAACTGTCTGTACTTTAATTGGGTTAGTTTTTCTATTGACTGAACTATTTGTACATACCACTTTGGTAAGATCATCTCCACTCCAATTCTATTTTCTCTGTATCACCTAATTGAAATTTCTGTTTCCTTTATTATGCATAGAATATAATTTGCATGTTCTGCATTTTTCTTTCTATTTCCTTGTGGGGTTTGATTGAACTTAAGTTGGTGCTATTATGCTGGATCTGACTTGTTATGTTCAGGGGCGGATTTACGAGCCTCCAGAGGTAGGCAAGTGCCTACCCCTGAAAATTAAAACCCAATAGAGCCCAGTTAATATTTTAAAGGGGTGCCTACCCCTGGAAAAAAAATGCCCAACCCTGTTATAAGCCCAACTTCCTATCAGCCCTATACTCAGAAATTCGGAATATAGAAATAAAAAAATGCCCAGGTCAGAAAATTCGGGCTGCAATGCCCCAAGCCCAGCTGTTTCGCGCAACAGAAAAAAAAATGCCCAAAAAAATGCCCAGTTGTTTCACTATCTGATTCTCTGATTTTCTGCGCCGTCCTCACATCTCTGTTGGCGCGACAGGAAAAGAAACCCTAGCCTAGCCTTGAGCCCTCCAGCCCTCCCAGCACGGTGCACGACTGCTCGTTGTTCGTCCGCCCATTCCCTGCACGCCGCGACGGCGCGACCCCTGCATGTCGCGATCCCTGCACCGCTGCACGCTGTCGCTAGTCACAGAGTCGCCAGTGCCAGTTGCCGTCGCCACTCGCGGACTCGCCAGTCCCTGCTCCTTGGCCCGTCGCCAGTCGCCACCGACCAGACGACCGCGGCGACCAGGCAATCACAGCCAGAGCCACAGCCTGTTTTTGTCCCTGCACGCTGTCGCCAGCAACTCAGCAGACAGCAAAAACAGCAAGTCAACAGCAGACAGCAGTTTCCCTGTTTCAGCAAATATTTTTCAATTTGAGGTTATTTTCAGCACACAACAATTATTTGAGGTTATTTTCAGCAAATAATTACTGGCACTGCTGGTGATGGCAATAGTTTGTAAATTCACCTTTTTGAGTAACATGTTACATGGTGTAGTAGGTTTGACTTTTGAGCATGTTGTGTTTCTGCGCTTGTGTAATAACTATGCAGATTTAGCAAATTGTTGCATTTCATGTTTGAAAGCTTGCTAGTTTTGTTTCTTAGTCGCAAATCGCAATAATCTGCAATTGTTTTTTGGGTATCATTGCTATAAAAGAATCATGAATGCAATAATCTGCAATTGTTTTTTGGGTATCATTGCTATAAAAGAATCATGAATGCTCATGTTTCTCCTGTTTAAATGTCTGCCAGTGTTTGAATAGCGAGCATTGCTGGTTTGTGTGGTCGAAATTCAGAAAAGCAACACCTGCCAATCTCTGTGTCAAGGAAATGGACAATAATCTGTGTATGTTTCCAGTTATGGCAAATAATTAATTTAGGAAAAGCAACACTTCCTCATAATCTTTGATGGACACAAATACACAATCCTTGTACAGTAGTATAATTATATAGTGTTTATTTGCAGAAATTAAATTTGGAGAAAACAATTTCAATTTGAAGACAATAAACAAGTAAAGACTTGATACGCGCACACCGGCACACGACACAACAACAAAGGTATACTCGTAATCTCGTATTCTAGTCTCTATCTTATTATTTTACAATCCGAATTGATATAAATTAATTACTCAACTAATTTTTGTCTTGAAATTGATATTTTAGGATATCATGAAAATAGAATGTTGCATTGCATAAATTTAGTTCGGTATTGTCATATAGGACCAATTTATCGAAATTTAAATTGATTTAGTCGTTACCCGTTCGAGATTAATCCAATAGGGATTAATCTTGAATAGTCCCCTTTTTGGGACTGTTTTTTGAATACTTTGTCTCATTTAGAACAGTGAACACACTAGTTGGAATTTGGTGTTTGAGAAAAAATCGGTTAGTATTTCTCCTCTTGTTCCTACGGATATGTACGTACATGCAAATGTACGTTGGCATATTCGGGGAGCTGAGGGGAAATGCTGCCGAATTTTTCTCAAACATCAAATTTCAACTAGTGTGTTCACTGATGAGACAAAGTATTCATAAAGTGGGTTAGGATTGTTGGCCAGCCCAAAACCTTATGTAAAACATGAACTCTAATCCATAAATTGATAATTTGACTTTGCATTTGATATTGTAGGATATTTAAAATGGACAAGTACTTCAAGAAGGCACCTAAATTTCCAATTGGTTCAACTTCACAAGAGTCGAGACAAAGCGGGTCTAATTTAGGCTCCAATTCTTCTCGCGAGAGCGTTGAGCAAGATCCCCCTTCTGATCCAGGTTTAAGACCACATCTATCTCACTATAATCCAAATGAGCAAGATCGTATGCGTCGATATTATCTAGGTAAAGGTCCATGTCAACCTAGCGATCATAATTTTCCTCAAAAAGAAATGAATGGTAAAATGAGAAGATTTAACAAAGACTGGTTCGGTCAATATAATATGTGGTTAGAATATAGCATTACCAAGGATGCGGCTTTTTGTCTTTGTTGTTATCTATTTAGACCGGATAATGTCGGTTCTGGTGGACGCACTATTTTCGTAGGAGAAGGTTATAAAAATTGGAAATCAAAGAAAGGTTTTGATGAACATGTTGGTGATTCTAATAGCTTGCACAGTGAAGCTTATAGAAGATGTATGAATTTGATGAATCAAAGACAAAGCATCCAAACCGTCATAGAGAAACAGAGTGTTAAAGATGGTGCGAATTATCGAGTACAATTAGCTGCCACAATAGATACAATTCGTCTTATTTTGAGGCGAGGTTGGGCATTTCGCGGACATGATGAGTCCGAAAGCTCTAGTAATCCAGGAAATTTTCTTGAGCTTCTGAGATTTTTGGGAGACCATAATGAAGACATAAATCGTGTGATTCTTGACAATGCTCCGCAAAATCGGAAGTTGGTTGCACCTGCCATTCAAAAGGATATAGCGAATGCTTGTGCAGAAGAAACAATTCAAGAGATAATTGCTGAGCTAGGGGATCATGGATTGTTTTCTGTAATGGTTGATGAGTCGAGGGATGTCTCAGTCAAAGAACAAATGACAGTTGTCATTCGATTTGTGAACAAGAGAGGTTGTGTTGTTGAACGATTTCTTGGTATCGTTCATGTTCCTGACACTACATCCCTCCAATTGAAAGCAGCTCTTGATAGTTTATTTGGTAAGTACGGTCTAACCATTTCAAGTTTACGTGGCCAAGGGTATGATGGTGCTAGTAATATGCGAGGAGAGTTCAATGGTCTCAAAACTTTGATCTTACGAGAAAATGAGTCTGCATACTATGTGCATTGTTTTGCACATCAACTTCAATTAACTTTTGTTGCCGTGGTCAAGAATCATAAAAAAGTTTGTTTGTTCTTTCAAAAGGTTAATGGCATTCGCAATGTTGTAGGTGCATCTTGTAAAAGACTTGATCAATTACGTGAGATGCAGAAAATCAAAATTGTGGAAGCTATTTCAAATGAAGAGATTACAACTAGAAGAGGTTTAAACCAAGAAATAGGTCTTGCACGTCCATGTGATACCCGGTGGATTTCTCACTACGAGATTTTAACTAATTTGCTTAAACTTTTTTCAGTCACAATTGAGGTTCTTGAAATTGTAGAAGAAGATGGGAAAGATCAAGAAAAGCAAGCAGAGGCAAGTGGGTACATGGAAGAAATGCGAACTTTTGATTTTGTGTTCATTTGTCATCTCATGCACAAGTCATTATGTATCACTTATGATTTATCACAAGCCTTGCAACGCAAAAGTCAAGATGTGGTGAATACTATGTGTTTGGTGGGGATCGCTAAATCTCGTTTGCAAAAGTTGAGGGATAGTGGATGGACATCATTATTTCAAGAAGTTTGTGCATTTTGTGAAAAGCACGATATTGAAATTCCAAACATGGAGGGTGTGCGTCATTGTACATGAAGGGTAAGAACATATGTGACAAATTTACACTATTATCGTGTTGATATGTTTTACACAGTTATTGATATGTAATTGCAAGAGCTCAATAGAAGATTCATGGAAACAACTACCGAACTTCTTATGTGTATGTCATGCTTAGATCCGAGTAACTCTTTCTGCATTTAATATTGACAAGTTGCTTAAACTTGCTCAATTTTATCCTTCGGATTTTAGCGAATGGGAGCTTTCTATTTTGGAAAACCAATTGGAGAATTATCGTTTGGATATGCAAGGTAATACTGATTTTTTAGAGGTACAGGGAATGAATGAACTTTCTCAAAAGCTAGTGGAAAAGAAAAAAAATACAGTTTATCCTTTGGTTTACAGATTACTAACATTGGCATTAATATTACCGGTAGCAACCGCTAGTGTTGAAAGGGCATTTTCAGCGATGAATGTGGTGAAAGAAGCATCAAGAAATAGAATGGGTGATCAATGGTTGAATGATTGTTTGGTGACTTACATTGAGAGAGATTTGTTCAAAGGTGTTGATAATGAAAGAATTATGCAAAGATTCCAAAATATGAAGACTCGTAGAGGCCAACTCGATTTACCGACGACATCTTAATTTTATTTTATTTGTGCTAGTAGTTCTTATTTATATTTGTTTTTTATATGTAAAACATACTTTTTATGGTATTTAATATT
Organism: Eleocharis quinqueflora; assembly: GCA_964058865.1. Taxonomy (NCBI): domain Eukaryota; kingdom Viridiplantae; phylum Streptophyta; class Magnoliopsida; order Poales; family Cyperaceae; genus Eleocharis; species Eleocharis quinqueflora. The sequence goes on from CAXKVX010002570.1 coordinate 50,796, forward strand.
TTGAAAGAAATTTGTATTTTTTTTATTTTATATATAATTGTGCCTACTCCTGGATCAAATCCTGGATCCGCCACTGGTTATGTTGGTCTCTTCCACGAGTAAATTTACTCCTACGCGGAATGTACTTAATTATCCAGTTTCAATATAAGTGCCACACATGTAACAAACTGATGCCTTCGTCACTGTGTTGTGAGACAAAGTTGCAGATACATTTTGTAATATTTTTGTGATGATAATGAATGGAGATGCAGAAGAATTGATCATGGTTTAAGCTGGATTATAGGATGACTGGGAGTTAAAAACTGCTCAAGGTACAAATGATTAAAAAAAAGTTGTTTTGACTTGAGAAGAATTTGAATAAAGTTGTTAAAGCCACCAACATTGACCATTTGAGGATTTGGTAATGTGATTTTGATCATTGGGGCTTTACAGTACCTTCCAAATCAAAACATAGCATGTGGTGCCAGTAATTATGTGCCTGAGGTGCAT
>CAXKVX010002571.1:0-73320 GCA_964058865.1 Eleocharis quinqueflora
AATGCTTTACATATCAACTAACTCTTAACTACAGTTATTTTTGGAAGAACAGTACCGAAGAGATACATCTGCAACTCCCAAACTGTAACACTTTTCTTTTCGTTTCGATTTCCGTTGACAAAAATGGTTAGAACTAAGAAGTATTTAATTGTATAGTGTACAGAACTACAGATATATAGTTGATCATTATTGATTCTTTCTCATTATAATTTTCTATGCCCGAAGTTTTGTTGTAAGGTAGTCTACTTTGGTGTTGTCGACAGCCTTTCGAAACCCAGGTAAAGAATAGGTTTTATATTTTGCATCGAACTTCCATTTATCCCACAAAAAAGTTGATGAGATTTGATGGTGTATGATTGTTTAATTAACATAATTAACATTGTTGTTTCATGAGTAAACATTAAAATCCTTTAGATTAGGGCTAGGCTTCCCCTTTTAATTATGGGCAATACATATCTGAACTCTTGTTTTAAATGTTTTCGAGTAAACACACACACGGTACCTTCTCAACTGATACGATGTTTTTCTATAGAATAACGATCACCCCAGTTTTTAATCTCCGTCTGAACTCTGAGCCACTAGAATTTGCTCATACTGTACTTTTGAGTGCGAATCTACTGTCATAAGTTTTGGCTGTCATTGTTATGAATTCTGACGCGTGATCTGAGTAATCCAACACAAAAATATCGCTGCAAGTATTTTGAGGACCTTGACATTCGTACAAAATTTTGACAATTCAAATTAGATGCCATAACTGTTACACAGAAAACTATGACAGCCAATGTGAACCACAGTAACTTCGTACCATCTATATGTTCTTATATGGAATGGGAACTGTAGCTTCTAAAAACAGCACAGTATGAGTTTGCCTCATGGTATTTAAAGGACCCTTATCTCCCACCACGGCACCAGCTGCGCGGTATGGAGGGCATCTTTGCCGCAGTTTACAGGTAAAAAACAGGAATAACATCGAGCTTCAGTTTTAAATGCTGAATTTTGTGTTCTTATCATTTTCCAGTGGTGCAACAGCATCCATACAAGAAAAGAATATTGAATACAAATGACAATATTGAATAAGCCACATAAAACGAAATAAACAGCAAGTCAGAAAGAACAAACCTTTACCAGAATACCTATTCCAGAATCAACAAAGACCCAAATTTACCAGAAAACAATCCGAAAAACAAAGACTCTTGTTTGAAATCTACTGTGCTACTGTGGCCTTTTAAACTAGAGATCGAACCTAAGGATTGTTTGAACAGCGTTTGTTCAAATTTATGTAGTCTTCTTCTTTTTGTCAGGTTGACAGGCTGCACAGATCTTATTCCAGGCCCGAATTGCAATAAGTGATGGGATAAGGACCCACCAACAGTTGGCCCCAATATAGTAGGCCCAGTAATAGAACTCATTTGTCGAGAAATTGTCACCTTGCAAATATGCAGTTATGAAATAAACGAGGCAGCCATAAAGCTGGCCGAGGCACACCGCAAACTGGAGTATGTAGCTGTATGACTTCCTCGTTGCAATTGCATATCTGCCATAATAAAAAAAAAGGAATAATGGGAAAAAAATAAGAGAGAGAAAGAAAGAATGTTTTTATTTATCCAGTCCATGTAGGCAAAACCTCAATTGTCATGCAAATGCACATGCGCATCATATATCCTCGGTTTTTCAGGTCTTGATCTACCCCTTAATAATTACGATAAAGATGGAAGAGGAAAAATGTTCCTGCTACCTAAACATAAAAAATAATTCAAAGAGTCCCATGCAGCCCGAGCTGTTTATCCTTTTACACAAATTATAGCAAACAATGTTGTTAAACTAAATTATGAATGAAGAATTGCACACTAACAACTATGGGCACCTTTTCAGTGAAACATAGTGGCATTGGGCATAATTTGAACATGCTTTTTTACTCTATATGCTGTATATTTAATCATATCTAGCAGAACTTTTTTTTATTTTACAGGATTCATAACTGGTTTGAATTTTCAAGTACAGAAACTACTTTTGACAGTCCAACTCTCTTTCTGTAAAATGACAAGCTCCAAGTGAATCCGAGGAACATGTTTTCGCCTGTGCAACAAAAGCTCACTATTTTCTCCCTACCAGTCTGAAACTGTATTTTGAACTACCAAAAAAGACGTGCCAGTGTTGAATAAAGAATTTTGTACCTACGATTGAGTATTTCTTTTTTCCATCCGAAAACATGACTCAGAGAACTTAAATTTTATTTAGTTAGTGTTGCTGGAGATCACTTACACAGCAAGAAGGCATGCAGGACCCTCTAAAGCAGCCGTAATTCCTTCTACTGTGACAACTCCAGGATCTCTTCCTACGTATCTTGAGTCTCCTTTGCTATATTCCTTCCCTATAAATTATATTATATCCATGCGATAAAGCACACTACCAAACATTATGAATAATGCATGTGCTTCATTTATGAGTTAAAATAAGTGACTTTTTTGTAAAAGTATACACGCACGTCAAATGCAAGTTTATAAGAATAACACAAAGGATTAGTAGGACATGAATTCTGCATTTTGACTCTCTTAACTACAAAAATATATGGACCTCATTAAAGGATTACGATATCTCCAGTAAGCCTTGTTATAGAGTGACACATGCTGGCAATAAGACTGATTAATTCAGAATAGGGCTACCAGCATTTGTGATTTCAGCACTTCATTCGACAATTACAAGTTCTGATATGTCAAAAAGATCTACATGCCAGAAGGGCATTTGAAAAGTTACTTTTGATTTCTAATTTTGGCAAAATTGACATGTTAAAATAGAAGTCACAGTTCACTCATAGACCTCATCTGGATGCTAAGAAACCATACCAACTGCCACACTGGGACCAGATTTAACAGGTATATGAGCAAAATCCAGGACCAGTAGATCAATAAGTCTAGCAAAACCCCAAATTGCCAAATTGGAATTGCATAAATCGTAAAGAAGTGTATCTTCTGCTTCAACTCTACAAAAGATGGACCCAAAAAGTAAAGCAGCGGCGAGAACTTACAGACTTCAGCCAAATAGTGTGGTGTATTGACCTTGTAGAACTCAGGAACAAAAGCAAAGTAGCCTTCAAGGATTATGTGGGTCAGGCCTGTGAAGACCCACCAGCACATCAACACCCTATCAATCTTTGTTATCTTTCTGATTCGACCTATAATCAAGCAGGTCATACATGTTATAATTGCCAAATATAATATGATAATTAATAAGCATGCTATTTTCGACAAAACACCCGGCATTTCTCCATATATTCAATGAGTACTCAGGACATTTGTATAGACAGTTTCCAATATAAAAAAATGTAAACAATAGTATGCAAAAGCCATGAAAGAAAAGAACGTCTTGAATCCAATCTGAAAATTTTTTATTTTAGTTTTTTTTTATTATTTCGTTTCCAATTTATAGGGGTTTAAAGTAACTAATATTGTTTTAGTTATTATAAAACCGTTTGATACATTACAGCGTTACCACCAACCTAGCGGGAACAATCTCACAACATATAACCTTCAATTACCCAAACATCGAACCCTAGCTTTCAAATCCTCCAAGTTACCTATTAATGATTGATTGGGAAAAGGAATTACACATACCAGAGAGAAGCCACATGGCACCAACGACGAGTACGGAGCAGCCGAGATACGGCGCGAGGATCTCTGCTTGAGAGAGGAAGCATGGAACATAGCCCGGTAGATTCAGATCCCGAGGCACGTATGGATGGCTCTGATCCGCCTCCATATCTCTCTCTCTCTCTCTCTTTCTCTCCAACTGGCGCTTGCTGATCTGAATACTGGTAGGAATGGGAAGATAAAGAAAGATGGCGACTAGAGAAGGTTTAAGTATTGTGATTTCCTTTTTCACCCAGTAATTCTACGCAAATTTTATCTGACCTACGCATGGCATGGCAGCCACTAATATTTGTCAGAATGGAGTATATTAAAATAGCAAATAATTATATATGAAAAGGACCCAAAATTAAATGGGTATGCAAATTGTAATTTGTAAGAAGATTTTTTGGCAGAATAGCCTATTCTGAGAATAAGAATCAATGTCACTTTTTGTGTTTTGGTACTCATGATCTGTTTTTTTTTTTAATGCGAGTAAAGTGAGACGTGAGTGAATGTCCGTAAATGCATTTGGTGGAGAAACATGTTTCAGTGAGAGACTGAGGAATTTGCTATGGTCTCGAATCTCTTCGCTCATCTTTCACCATGACCAATTTTCGGGTTGTCTACTTGTCTGCTGTTTAGTTCCTTGCGTCTGTTTATGTGGCTATTATTTTATTAATTGAAAATTTGTAGTTTGGAGTAATTATCCATGCGAAATATATTCACGAAATAAACAATTTTTAGTATATGCTAATTTATATAAAACCCAACTAGACGTTGACATAGTGTACTGCGACACTAACACAGAAGAATGCACAGATACTAGAAACATAAGATATTATGGTGCACTTTGTCATGATTCAAGTCTTCAAATTGTGACAAAGAAAAGTATTGCCCTCGTTTCTACCAAAAAAAACTGAAAAAAAGGATGTCGAAAGTGTCGTTTTTCTCAAAATGATAAAGAAAAATGAAGCAGGTATGACATTGGATACTGTAGCACGACTGTAGCACGTGTACCAGCACTTTCTACGGGATCTGTATCTGCAGCAAGACTGCTGTAAGAATTAAAAAAAAAAGATTGCGGCATTCAGGTTGGTATAATTCTTCTTTGAAAGTTGAAACCCTGGCTCGTTTTAGATAGAGCCTCGGGACCAAAAAGAAATGAGAAGTCGTTTAATACGAGTGTAGATTGTAGAAGAACAATAAACACAAATTTTCAGTTTAGTGTGGCTGCGTTAAGTAGGACGTCTGAGATAATTCTATTTAAAAAAAAATGATCTATCAGTAAAAATAAAAAAATAAAAAGGCATCAGCATGATGCACATCGTACTTCATTTGATTGCAACTTGAGTGTTTTAAAAAACAAATGATATTTAGATGGATACATTTAAAGTTGGTAGCAACTTGACAATTTGTTCAATTAAGATTCATTATTTATGCTGACAATATATTGAACACACTGAGCACATGACATGGCTGATAACTCTGTAGCACATACTAACTGTATGGGATCTAAACTCAGTTCAACTGATAGGTTACAGCAACTTGTGTACCTTGCTAAACAAGAAGATGAGTAGAAAACATTAGAAGAACAAGAACATACAAAACATACAAAGCAACAAAACGAGAACATTCAATTCCACCATGTAATCAGAAGAACAACTACAAAGAACTATTAGCATATCATTACAACTATTTGCATTTCATTGTAATAATTAGAAGAAGAACAATTGCAATAAGAAACCGAGAATGTCCTTTCTTCGTTTCTCCAATCTCATTCATTAATAACTTGTAATGGGCATTACTTTGTATGATTCCAGAATCGACACTTACCATTGTTCTGCATTTTAAAAAACAAATCACATTTTCAAGGTCAAATCACATGCTAATTTATTTGGGTGGCATTTAAGCTCAAAATTGCTCTTGAGTACTGTTGAGTTGCCAAACTAAATTATATTTGATAAATAAATAGTAATTGTCTTTGAATAACCATCCATATACCCTTATCTGATTCCTCTGACAGGAAATCAGTTGGTGCCAGTAAACAAACGAAAATCAGTTGGTAACTAATAAATACTCCCACAGCCAGGTAGTTAAGAAAATCAGTTGATGCCAGTAAATACATATGATCAACAAGTTGACAGTTCACTTATACTGCTATTATTGGTGCCAGTAAATACAAGTTTACAGTTCACTTATACTACATATGCACTTCATGCTACATCTGAATTTTCTGGACAAGTTAACACTCAATGATGGGCAATCGACGAGTTGGGGCAATCACCGCTTCTATACTTTCTTACAGGGAAGCATTGGAAGTTGCAAGGGGTGGGGTGGCGATGCATGATGCGAGGCGGAGCAAGGTGTGGGGTGACAGGCGATTGAATCTCTCTATATTTCTGATTTGGGGAAATCGCGATTTCTAGGGTTCTCTCTTTCTCTATCGAGTGCAAGTCAATGGAGTGTTTGGGTTCAGTCGAATAGATGGGATCGAGTCGATTAGATTAGTTTAGTTCTTGCAAAATAAAAAAATTGAAATATGATAAGGGTATTTTGAGCATTAACGAAGTTTTGTTTTTTAATTACAATTAAATAGTTGTAATGGCAGTATTTTAATTCAATGACAAATTGAATGACATTTTGTTAATTTTTTATTTTATGGTAGTATTTGGAATGGCAAAAAAAATTTCCCAAAAATAAATTGCCTATGTACACATTTACCAATTATAAAAAAAGTAGAAAACCATTTGTTGCACAAACAGAATAAAATTAAGTCTCTAAAGTTAGCATTATGTAATTTTGCATTTAGTTTTCTTAACGTTAAATACAACCCCAGCATTCAGTGGCTTCAAGCTCCAATAAACCCCTTTCTCGTCAACAAAACCACTGCGCCTAAGGGCATTATCGCCAAAAAAAAAAAACACTGTGCCACTTAATTTGATTCAAACCCTCGTCAAAATTAGAAAGATGTAGTAAACATGTTCCGAAACCTTGAGCTCTTCCATTTATCTCAAAAGACACATAGCTTTGCACCAATATCTACCGACTCGACCCCTCTAGAAACACTCTTCACGTATTGCAATAACTTGGCATTTAATTCTACCATTCCTTTTGCAATTATGGATGGATTGAAATTTATGGTAATTCGAGATGAAAATGTGTGAGATGGACTAACTGAAATAATGCAGTGTACTTCTTTTATAGAAGAAAGGATATGGTAGGCAACATTTTTTAGCTGGATGCAAAGATTAAGTGATAGATGGGATCCAAACGAAATTGATATCTGGCTTTCATTTTGCAGACATGAAGTGAACATGAACAACTCTGCTCCAATCGAAGGCCTGTAATAGAATAATCATATGTAATAATGAAATCAAAAGATAAAAAGGGATTTCTTCCTGTATCTTGGAGCATGTTAATTATTTTTCTGACAATAATTGTGGACCATAGTTGCAACAAGATAACAAGAGTTAGAAGAATGCGATTGATAACAAGAAAAATATACTAGTACTAGGTAGTACAATATTGCATATTAATAAATAAACTAAAATCCGAACATACCTTACTTTGAAGAAGCATTTTGGAATCTCAAATTTAACCCAATGCAATCGAGTAGAACACCTCAGACAATAATTCAACTCCTTTATTTAGAAAAGCCAACTTGTCAGTAGCATCTTTCACCGACTCTTTAGGGCAACTGTCTCTTAACTTGCCCAAACCAGATAATGCAAACTCACAAAGAGATCGACATTCCCCATGGAAAGTGCCAAAATGCCCCTTGTCTTTTCCTTGTTGAAATAAGCACAATAAGCCTATTAAGTCTGAATCTGGAGTCAAAAACTGCTTCCAACGAGGTGTTATCTCAGTAGTAAATCCATGCAACCTTCCAAAAAGATCTTCTAAAAATGGAATAATAGAAAAACTGGTCTTATCTTCCTGGGGTAAAAATGCAAGAAGCATTCCAGTGCAAAATGCCAGTAGAGCGCAGAAAGTGCAAGAGTGGAAATGACTCCAAAGCTGTTGACTCAATTTCTAGATATGAAATGGCAATTAGGTCATACTCAGCCAACTGGGCTAATTTCATGGTACAATTAAACAAATCAAGTAAAATTCTTCTCGAATTTTCATTTCCAATTTCTCTTATATTAATGATTCTAATCAGTTCAATCACTGACTCGAGAAATCTCATTCTAAGGCTTACAAACCATCGCTGGAGATACAACTCAAAATTTGACGACAGAATTTGGTCCACTGAATGCAGCATTTCACAAACCCTATAAATTTTCCCTTCAAGACTGCACAAATTAACACTCAAATTGACATTCTCATAGTCATTATCCGCATCATCACGAGCCACATTATCATCCTCACAAGGGTTGGCTTCTTTGTATAGACCCTGAACTAACTGTAGACCAGGTTTAGGAAACAACAAAAGCCAAATTTCAGTTTCACTTGCAGAAAATAGTAAAAGGAATTTAAACCAAGAATTGTATACATCTGATTTCAAAACCCCAACCAACTTTTTAAAAATGAAGTCAGAACAGAACCACAGGCCTTCACAACAAGAGTAAATCCCTATTTTATAAGCATCCCAATAATTGTGTCCTTCAATTATCTTCTTAACAAGTCTCAATGTCTTAATTTCGGTGCATATCCTCAATTTATGGTTTGCAGGCTCAAAACCATGGCCAAGCTTTGCTTTGAAAAGGTTTATACTTGAGCAAAATCTTTCATATGAGTTTTCTTGGATGGGTTCCACCGAAGTTTTTAACTTGGATAAAGACCCGGATTGACCACTCTTTTCTCTGAAAATTTTAGATAGTGAAATGTTCAAGAACCTAAATAAGCTTGAAAGAAGATTTCTTGCAGTATCTGTGGTATCATCTTTTAGAACATCTATTAGTGATAGGACATTTTCAAGTGCAAAAAAATCCAGCTGAAAGGTTATTCTTGGTTATTTGAAAACTGAACCCCAACAAAATTTTAAACTCTGTGGAATCCATCTCAGTTACCTCCTTACTCTTGTCACTCAAATTCTCGACAAGTGAATTGATCCGATCAAAGACAACCTTGGTTACAAAATTATTTAGCATAGCCAGGTCATTTTCATTTCCTTTTGCAATTTTGTTTTGGTATTTGCAAGCAATTTCAACAAGAACATGAAGTAAAAGATTTTGCTACCCTTTTTCAGGAACATGAGAAATCTTTTCCATGACTTGGATAAACTTGAGTAGATCCGGTGCTTCCAGGTTCCAGCAATGTTCCATTTGCCATTGAATTGCAGACTAGCTGTAAAAGCATTAACGGATACACTATTAATAATGATTGCGCAAAAATGAGAGGCTATAGCTCAAAGTGAAGAAATGTAGAAAAGTTCATCTAGTACGCGATTGGACAGCAACTTTTCCAATGTTTGTACTGCACCAATCTGGCTACAATGCAATTAGTACAAAATTCAACTAAAAATTCAAATAATATTAGATGTGAGTGTAATAGATTAACATCCAACTAAATTTTGAGTCTAAAAATATTTTACCAGTACACACTTTGTATCAATTAGAAGAACTATGCAGCAATGTCCCCATAAAAACTTGGTGCAGACTCGAACACACACAATTCAGCCATTTTTGTTTAAAAAGAAGAAAAAGGAGGTCAACGGAAAGCAAAGAAATGCAACCCACAGTTAACACTCAACTCTGCAGTTAACCCAAACCATACCATTTTTGCCTCTACTAAACTCCATATTGTGAAAGCAACCTCAATATGATAACAGATAGCTCATTATAACCCATTTACATAAAATAAGAACTAAACTAACCTCTCTATCATCTGAGGAATCCAAACTTGAAAGTACCAAGTTTCTTATCTCAAAACTGTCTTTTGCATAGAAGTTAGTATCTTACGGTTCGATACGAGTCAAAGGGCGAGAGATACATATCTTATGGTTCAATACGAGTAGTAAAATTCAAGAGTGAGTCGCCATTTCCCAAGATAAATACCTTAACATGCAAGAAATTTACATCGATATCAATTGACACTTATCAATATATTTAAAATTACGATGGTTTCTTTAGTTATTTAGATTTTTTTGTTAGATACTAATTACTATAATTCTTTTGTTATTTCAAAAATAGCTTAGCATATCTTAACGACATGATACGATATACGATAGGATACAAAATCCACCGATACACGATACATTTTACAATTCAACTACTATGATCTTTTGCCACATCAGCCATACAACCAAGCATTCGTAATACCAATACCTTCTCCTCAAAACCACCCGAATAAAACATGGATTTAAACATTTTAAGAATCTATGAAGAATTGGAAAGGCTCTTTTTAGAGAGAATTCCCTTATACCCCTTGTTCTTTTCCTCTAGTTGTTTCAGCTCCAGCAGGAAAATCTTGAGCACCAGCCTCCTTGTTTGGTTATCTCCGGTCTCAAATGCATTACACAGCCGTAAAACATGGTGTTGGTAAAGGTTCTATCTTCTCCAGGAACTAAATCGTAAATGTCAGCAATGGATTTTGTGATGTTGGGTTCTAGGCTTAATTGTTGAAGTCTCGGGCCAATCTGTTCTAGAGCCAACTTTCTCAAATCTGACAAAATAAACAATAAAATTAGGGTCTGGTGCTTCTTTTCATAAAGATGCACAACAGAACACTTAGTCAGCGCTGCATTTTTAAACAAATCATGCATGCTTGGAAAGCTCCTAAGTTTTAATATTTGTCAATGTTTCAGTCATCCGTCCCAATTATGCTCTTTGTTGAAGCCTGAAAAAATGACAATTGTTTCATATAGAAGAAGAGAGACAGAGAGAGAAAGAGGCTTTTGTTTGTGTTGTTATCCCTTATTTGGATTGATTGAACTATGGGTGACTGAGCGGTTGGTTCAGTTCAAACTTCAAACCCAATTAGTTATACTGTTATAGTCAAACATTCTTCTCTTTTATTAAAACTTGGGAGCACAACCTAACTCCACCCTATCCTACAACCAATCCAACGCATTGTTTGAGTAGTAATAATCCCAAACAAATTGGGGCAGGTTAGAAATGAAACCCAATCATAGTTTGAGTAGTAATAATAATAGTGATGATGATGATGATAGCCTACGTAAATTTTTGTACATAGCCTGTCTCAGCTCCCAAGCCCTGAAAAAAGGAGGGTTGTGATAGGTTTGGCGAACTCATGTGAAAATTAAGTCATTCTTATGGAAATGAAACCAATCGAATATTACTCCGATTGGGTTTCATCTCCAGCCTACTCCAACTTGTTTGGGACAAAAGGCTTTGTTATGCTGTGTTGTGTTCAATTATTATATTGTTAAAGATCATTTCAATTTGTATTAGTTACAAAATAAAATGCATTGTTGGGACGGATGACATAATTATTTAAATTTGTTGTATTGTGTAGGTCTCAAGTTCGATCTGCCAGAGCAATATAAAATATTTGATCCAAATCTTGCACATTATGGTGATGTGAATATTTCCCCATATGAGTTAAAATGTCAACACTATAAAAGCTAATTGATTACCACTAATAGTAAGAATCCAGCCATCAGTAAGACCAACTTAATTCAACTACAAACATCCATAAAGGCAAAATAAGTTTCTCTAAAACCTAGCACGCACGAACAAAAACACAAGGCCTTAACAAACAAGAAATTGAGATAGAGATATAACCAGAATGCTTGGAAGAGGCCTTTGTCCACTCCATTCCGCGCGCTGCTGGAATCCCCTCCATTTTCTCGTTCTCACTCTTGGCTGATTTTGAATGTAGGCAACGGACAGGGTAGATAGAGAGAAAGACGGCGCACAGAAGCAGTGAAGGATGCGCTACGAGTAGATTGATCCTCTATTTTTTTTTTTTTTTTTAATCTGGACCGTTAGTTTATAATGAATGGATCAGATCAATATCACAAAGTTTTTCTGAATTTCATCTGTGACGATCTGTCCGTTCGTTTTTAATCCGACGGTCCACAAATGAATAATAGGACCCTCCTTTTCCTATGAAATAATAGTAGATTCGGACCCCTACGAGTAGGGGATCCAAATCTGCTGCTCAAATACGAGACGCTCGGCTCGAGCCAACGGGTCAATCACGGACGGACGGACGGCTGTAATTTGATTCAGAACAGATGCTTTGATCGTTAAATGCATTTTAAACGAGCAAGATCGAGACAACCAAAAAATGAGGAAGAATTATACGAGCAGCAGATTTGATTCCACGAGTAGGGGAGAGGCGATTGGGGGAACCATATCCTCACTTTTTTTCAAACAGGGGTGCTAATTTTTTTTTGGACTGTCTAATCATTTCTGATTTAACAATACAAAAATCTACTTTGAATCTTATTGTTGACGGTCGAGCACATCGATTCTAACCCTTGTCGAGAAGATGTCCAACCCGACCGACCTAAGAGCATCTCCATCTCTAAAATTGTTAGAGTTTCTAATTTGATGTGACAGTTTCTAAATGAATTTTAGGAATGTAGATGAGTTTATTATTTAATAATTTTGCTTCAGAGTCTCTAATTTAGCAATTTTGTTTTAGAGTTTATAAACTCTGATGTGGCTTAATCATCGGCTAAAATTGATCAGTCACCCACACATTGATAGTACTTGTTGACGTGGCAGTTAAGTAACTCTACTTTTTAATTTTAAAAATGAAAGATTTAAAAATTAAAGAAAGATTAAATTTTTAAAACTGATGTGACAATTATTTAAAAAACTAAAAAAGAAAAAGATTCTATTTGCTGATAACGAAATCCAATTTTTTCAACAATAAAGGCCGAGTTATTAGCTCAATAAAAAATTCGAGCCGAACCCAAAGGCCCATGGTAGAGAAAAAGAAGTTTTGAATAATTTTATTCAAATTATTTAGCTTACGAGAAAAGAGAAGTGGTGCCTTCGGCTTACGGCCATAAAGGGGAGCAAGGTGGATTCTGGAATCATATTTTTTGCACCGCTTTTTACCGATGCATTTTGCATTCGTTTAATTTGGACCGTTCAATTAAATCTGGATAGCTGACTTGACTTCTAATTATATGATTAAGGCGAGTTTTTGTATTATAAAATCAGACCGTTCAAATCTAATCTAACGGTCCAGATTAAACAAATGCAAAAAGCACCAGAAAAAATGGGTGCAGAAGGATATCATTTCAGATCTACCTACCTATGAATCAAAATTCGATTCAAAGGGTATTTCAGCGTTCGATCTGCTTTAAGATTAATAAAAAAGAGATTCACATCTGCCTAATTTTGTATTAAAATTTTCCCTAATTATAAATGCGGATATTGATGCTGGTCTAATGGTTGAAATACTCTTTGAACTCAAATTTGATTCAAAGTACGGCACTGTAGGAAGGGGAGCCCCCCGTGAGAGAAAGAGAGAAAGAAAAGGAGCCTCCAAACTCTAGCCGCCGCCACCGGTGGGGGAGGCTCCGTGAGAGGAGAGTCTCCTCCCGCCACCCCCATGTACATTCTCCCTCTTCTCCTCTTCCTCCACCTCCTCTCCACTAAAATAAAGATCGCTCCATCGGGCCGAGAGAGAGCCGTCGTCGAAAGCGTGAGAGAGGAGGGAATCGACCATCCGGTTCTCCCGTTAGCCACCTCTCCCTCCGATCTACCGACTCCTCCCTCAAAGCCTCCGGCCGGAAAGGAAGAGAGGAGGGAAACCACGTCGCCGGGTTTCTCCCGTTAGCCATCTCTCTCCCTTACCCGACCACCCCTCTCCACCACTCTTTCTCCCTCCTAACCTCAAACCCTCGTCCCCACCCGCGGATTCTCTTCAACGGCGAGCACGGTGGCGATGTCGGGCTCCGATTTGTCGCGAAGACAGCCGTTACAAGGGAATGGCAAACCCTAACCCAACCGGAGAACCGTGCCACTCTCCATATCTGGTAGGGCCGCGAGGTGTTGCGAGATCTTGCAATCCAACTGAAGGAGTCTACCCGCCGGAAGTCGACGATCCGATGCACATATTGCGGTCGAGAATGCCGCCGGAGTAAAATTTGGCCGCTTTGACCGCCATCTTTGAAGCTGCCCAAGAACTTGGGCCCGGTACCGCGAGACCGACTTCAATATGCGAAAGATTGAGGCATCTTCTCAAGTCGCGGCGTCACGGTAAGTGTCTTGAGAACCGGTGTTTATGTGGATTTTGTAGGTTGTGTTGTATTCTTTGTTCCAATTTTTCGTAATTTTGTAGGATGTGTTGTAAATTAGGATGTGTTGTAAGTAGGATGTGTTGTTTTTGTTTTTTAATTTCGTACTCTGTAATCCAAAACCCGACATTCATGCCGTCGGCGAATGAAATTTGGGAGGCTTGACCCCCATCTTTTTCTCAAAAAAAAAAAAAAATTTGATTCAAAGTACAGGACATCCATCCCAATCCCTACTATTTTATGGACTTCATAAATTTGGATGTCTTTTATATTTCAATGGAAGGAAAAAAATGTAGACCATGCAAATTCGAAAATCTTTATCATAAACAACAATATTTCCGTTAATACATAATTGTTTTTTTTATTTTTACTACGAATATGATATATGTAAATATAAATGACATCTTTTATAATTGAAATTACTCGTGTATGATACTAAAATCGAAATTGATCCATCGTTATTAAAATTGAAATAGTGCATTGTCAAATTATAGCTACAAACAAAAAACAACAGTCTTAGTTTCAGTTAAATTGAGGTAGCTAGGTTACAGATGACATGCATCTAATCAGAGAGCACGGGGTGTTTAATGACTGGGTTCCAAACTTCCAGTGACGGATTATGAGAAAAAAGGACATTTCAGGAAACAACTCAAACTTGAGAAATCGTTATAACGATTTACCAGGCAGAAAGGAGACTGATTGAATCTTAAAGTAAATTATCTAAGTATAGAGATTGATGAACACACTATCAAATTTAACGGAGAAGAGAAGAGAAGAGATATTGTAGTAATCAGAGATGAGAAGAGAAAAGTGAGACATAGACAAAGAGGAGAGGTCAGAATTGATGCATAGTGTAGAATAGAAATTGTAAGAAACGCGCCAGCGAAGAGGTGCTGAACAAATGAAAACCTCAGTTCTTAAGTGCTCTATAAGATTTATAGATATGATTGCAAACGAATCGAACTCGAACGAACTAACTTGTGTTTGAGTTTGATTTGAAATCAATTTCGAACTAGTTTGATTTGAAATAGAACAACATTCGAACGAACTGTGTGAAGTTTGAGTTTCATTTGATATTGATTCGAATCGAATTCGAACGAATTACGAACTACAAATTTTTCTTGTTTTCCGACCTTAAAGCAGTAAAAAGAGATGACAAAGAAGAGAAGTATTATCCAATAAAAGAGGGTGAATAAGAGGATGTATGACAATAGAGATAGTGAGTGTGAACCAACTAAAGATTATCTGAACGAATATGAGAATGCTGACATTAAAGATGAATTGACTAACTATCTCTGATCGAAATGAAAGTGAAGTAGAAAATGTAATTTGAGAAAAGAAGAGAAAATTAACAACAAGATTTGAACTATATAGTTCGTGAACAACATTAGAATGACATGTGTCAAGTTTGAGTTTAATTTGATACTAATACGAACGAACCTATATATATATATATATATATATCTATATTTATATATATGAGGAGGGATCCGTAGCCGCCATCAATTTCGTAGCAGCTCGCAACCGCTCCATCATACTAAGTGTAAATCGTCGATCCGGACCGTTGAAAACATTCTCCATACTAATGTAGACTTAGAGACCAAATTTTATATTTTTGGGAATTTTTTTCCTATTTTATCAGAAGGGTTGAAAATGGGATGTTTGTAAATCGTTAGATAAATAAATTTTCAATCCATCCGATAAAATAGTAAAAAAATTCAAAAAAATGTAAAATTGGTTTTCAAGTCTATATTAATATGGAGAATACTTTCAACGGTTCAGATCGGTCATTTATATTTGCTACCATGGAGCGGTTGCGAGCGGTTGGAAGTTTGGCGGCTACGGATCCCTCCTCATATATATATATATATATATATATATATATATGAGGGGGGATTCGTGGCCTCCTTCTCGTAGCCTCCTCTCCGTACTCTCCTGCACCATTTTCCACCAAAATCAATGAATATGGCCGATCCGAACCGTTCAAAACATTACTCATATTAATATTGACTTCGAGACTAAATTTGACATTTTTTGAATTTTTTTACTATTTTTATCGGACGGGTTGAAAATTGGATGTCTATAAGTCGTTAGATAAATTCAATTTTCAACTCGTTCGATAAAATAGTAAAAAAAATCTAAAAAATCTAAAATTTGGTCTCTAAGTCTATATTAGTATGAAGAATATTTTTAACGGTCTGGATCGACCATTTTCATTGACTTTGATGAAGAGGCTACAAGAGGCTAGGAAAATGGAGGCTAATGGATCCCCCTTCATATATATATATATGAATCTGGCTACGGTGATATGCATAGTTAGTGAGCATTCGTGCTATGTATTTTTTCGTCAGATTGCTTTAATCAACACCAATTTAAGTTGCCCAATAAATTCTTCATATTGAAATCTAGTACGAAACCAAATTTTGTGATTTTTAGAGGTTTCTAGCTATTTTTTAAAAATAGCCTTGAGGAGGTCTTTTTTAATATTAAACAGGGCTGTTTTTAAAAAAATATTTAAAAATAGCTAGAAATTTCTAAAAATCACGAAATTTGGTTTCCTACTAGATTTCAATATGAAGAATTTATTGGACAACTTAAATTGGTGTTAATTAAAGCAATCAAGCGAAGAAAAAAATGCATAGCACGAATGCTCACTAACTATGCATATCACCATATCCAGATTATATATATATATATATATATATATATGAGGAGGGATCTATAGCCGCCATCCATTTCGTAGTCGCTTGCAACCACTCCATCATATCAAGTGTAAATGATCGATCCGGACTGTTGAAAACATTCTCCATACTAATGTAGACTTGAAGACCAAATTTTATATTTTTTGAAATTTTTTTACTATTTTATCGGAAGGGTTGAAAATTGGATGTTTGTATATCGTTGGATAAATAAATTTTCAATACATCCGGTAAAATAGTAAAAAATTCAAAAAAATGTAAAATAGCATGGAGCGATTGCGAGCGGTTGGAAGTTTGACGGCTACGGATCCCTCCTCTCTCTCTCTTTTTCTCTCTCTCTCTCTCTCTATATATATATATATAGAGAGAGAGAGAGAGATAGAGAGATAAAGGCTAGGGTGCTCCATGGAGCACCAAACCCCTCGTGCTCCACCTTCGTTATATCCAATTTGAAAATTCCAATGATCGATCCGAACCGTTGAACATGATCTACATATTGAAATCTACTTAGTGATTGAATTTTACATTTTTTTGAATTTTTTTGCTATTTTTTTAAAGAGGTAGAAAAGTTGCTAATCAAACGGTTTCTAGACCAACAAAAATTGCAATTTTCCTACCTCTCTAAAAAATAGCAAAAAAATTCAAAAAAAATGTAAAATTCAATCTCCAAGTAGATTTCAATATGTATATCATGTTCAACGGTTCGGATCGGTCGTTGGAATTTTTAAATTGGAGATACGGTGTGGAGCATTAGGGGTTTGGTGCTCCATGAAGCACCCTAGCCTATCTATATATATATAGCAAAAATAGAAACCGTTTGATTAGCAACTTTTCTACCTCTTTAAAAAAATAGCAAAAAATTACAAAAAATTGTAAAATTCAATCTCCAAGTAGATTTCAATATGTAGATCATGTTCAACGGTTAGGATCGATCGTTGGAATTTTCAAATTGGATATAACGAATGTGGAGCACGAGCGGTTTGGTGCTCCATGGAGCACCCTAGTCTTTCTCTCTTTCTCTCTCTCTCTCTCTCTCTCTCTCTCTCTCTATATATATATATATATATAGAGGCTAGGATGCTCCATGGAGCACCAAATACCTAATGCTCCACATCGTATCTTCAATTTAAAAATTCCAACGATCGATCCGAACCGTTGAACATGATCTACATATTGAAATCTACTTAGAGATTGAATTTTATATTTTTTGAATTTTTTGCTATTTTTTAGAGAGGTAGGAAAATTGCAAATTTTGTTGGTCCATAAATCGTTTGATTAGCAATTTTTCTACCTCTTTAAAAAATAGCAAAAAATTTCAAAAAAAATGTAAAATTCAATCTCCAACTAGATTTCAATATGTAGATCATGTTCAACGGTTCGGATCGGTCGTTGGAATTTTCAAATTAGATATAACGAATGTGGAGCACGAGCGATTTGGTGCTCTATGGAGCACCCTAGCCTTTCTCATATATATATATATATAATGCTCCACATTGTATCTCTAATTTGAAAATTTCAACGACCGATCCGAATCATTGAACATGATCTACATATTGGAATCTACTTGGAGATTGAATTTTACATTTTTTTGAATTTTTTTTCTATTTTTTAGAGAGGTAGAAAATCACAACTTTTTTGGTCCAGAAATCGTTTGATTAACAACTTTTCTACCTCTTTAAAAAAATAGCAAAAAATTTCAAAAAAAAATGTAAAATTCAATCTTCAAGTAGATTACAATATGTAGATCATGTTGAACGATTCGGATCGGTCGTTGGAATTTTCAAATTGGAGATAATAGATATGGAGCACGAGCAATTTGATGCTCCATGGAGCACCCTAGCATATCTCTCTCTATCTATCTATATATATATCTATATTATCTTATAAAGCACCTAAGAAATGGACTTCTCTATTTGGTCATAGTCTTACTTTTTTTATGGACTAAAATACCCTTCAAACTAGAGGATACTAATACATAATGCTTGAATCTATAAGGACAATAATGTCATTTGTACAAATTATATATGGTAAGTATTATAAGAATGATTATTCACATATTGTCATTTGACTATCAATGTACATCAATCATGTCGTTTTCAACTGTGATATAATCGGCATGAGTATAAAATGGTTCTAATTGAATATAATCCATAATTCAAATGTAATTTTTTTAAAACAAAAAAATGAATTTTAACTTTCATTTAAAAAGTTAGAACGTAATTTTTAGAATAAAATGGATTTAATTGTTTTTGACAATTAATTGTTATTCAAGCTAATAAAATGGTTTAAGTCTATTTTGTTTAAGAAATTGAGCTCAACTGAAGTTTTATTGGTGCATTTTATTATACTATGTGAGTAATTTAGAAAGACTAGCAATGAATAGGAACAAATTTGAGTTATCGAAAAAAATAAAAATTTGAACTTACTCCATAAGACTTGTTTCAACTCTATAAATTTCTCACTTTTTTAAATATTTTGGATATAGCAATATAATAGTGTAATTGTACATGTAAAATTTTTAACTACTTTACTTTTAGTATTTTTGCATTTCTTTTATAATTCTATTACTATTAAGCATAAAATTTTATAAATTAGTATTTTACATATTCGAAAAATAGATTTAAAAATTTATTTATATTACAATTTAACTATATTTTAATTTCATTTTAAAGTTTAACGATTAAATGATCGACTCAAAGTTAACATACGTTAAACATTTTTTGAAAACATGATTTTTTTCTTTCTAGAAAATATTGTGCTAATTGGTGCTGAACATTTTACTCTTATAATTTTTTATTACATAATTTTTTAAATTTTCCATACAATATCAACCTTTTTAGTTTGTGTTACAGTAAAAAAATGCAACACAATTTACTTTCAATATCCTAAATTCAGATACATACAATAATACTTGGCATATTAGATATTTTTAATACATATAAATTACAACTTACATCTAATGTCAACATATTTGACATGGAAAACAAACTTATTTCTATTATCAATATACTTTATAGTTTAGTAACAATTTAATACCAGCTTTCAGACATAACTGTTTTATATTTATTAATATGTAACTTTTTCAATATAATTTCAAACATAAATTTCGTATCATTAAGTGATAATGACATTTTATAGTTGGCATTGATCATTACCGAAATTATAATTTTGACGAGAAATAAGAGAATGTATCAAGCCAAATCATTTATATGTATTTGATAGTTTCTTTGTACAAGCAGAATTTTAGATCATAAAATAGCGCTTGCTTTTTTCAAAGTAACAACGCATTGATTATCTTGGCAGTGCATATCTATCTACATGTTTTAGTTAGAGGCAAAATCAGAAAAATAGAGAAAAAGTTTGTCTCTGCACTGAAAATTGGAAATATTGCGCTTATAATAGCGTCGCCCAAAAAATATAGGAGAGGATTTCGTTTTCAGCTAATGAGTATCAATCTATTAGCGTTATGATACTCATAATTATATAGATATACTATATAAATAATAAAAGAGCTTGGAGTTTTATAAGTTCAAATTACTTACAAATTTGTTCAAATTTTTCGATAACTCAAATTCAAGAACACATAATTTTGAATATGCGTCGAATAATTCACAAAAATGTGATACACGCAAAAATAGTAGTTGATCAATACGCAATTTAAATGATTCTTTTTCGTTCATAATGTCTCCCGTTGCTTGGCACGAGTACGATTACTAGTATATATATATATATATATATATATATATATAGAGAGAGAGAGAGAGAGAAAGGCTAGGGTGCTCCATGGAGCACCAAACCGCTCGTGCTTCACATTCATTATTTCCAATTTAAAAATTACAACGATCGATCTGAACCGTTCAACATGATCTACATATTAAAATCTACTTGGAGATTGAATTATATATTTTTTTGAAATTGTTTGCTATTTTTTAAAGAGGTAGAAAAGTTGATAATCAAACGGTTTCTAAATCAACAAAAGTTGTGATTTTCATACCTCTCTAAAAAATAGCAAAAAAATTCAAAAAAATATAAAATTCAATCTCCAAGTAGTTTTAAATATGTAGATCATGTTCAACGGTTCTGATCGGTCGTTGGAATTTTCAAATTGGAGATACGATGTAGAGCATTAGCAGTTTGGTGCTCCATGAAGCACCCTAGCCTATCTCTCTCTCTCTATATATATATATGAGGAAGGATCCGTAGCCGCCAAACTTCCAACCGCTCCATGGTAGCAAATGTAAATGACCAATCCGAACCGTTGTAAACATTCTCCATATTAATATAGATTTGGAAACCAAATTTTACATTTTTTTTTAATTTTTTTACTATTTTATCGGATGGATTGAAAATTTATTTATCTAACGATTTACAAACATTCAATTTTCAACCCTTCCGATAAAATAGTAAAAAAATTCCAAAAAATATAAATTTGGTCTCCAAATCTATATTAGTATGAAGAATGTTTTCAACAGTCCGGATCGACGATTTACACTTGGTATGATGGAGAGGTTGCGAGCGGCTACGAAATTAATGACGGCTTCGAATCCCTCCTATATATATATATATATATCAATAGTCTCAATAACATCTGACGGTTAAGATCATCTCAAGATTCGAACTGTTTAGTTCACGAACAGTTTCGAACGAACCAACTCTAATTTGAATTTGATTCAAAATCATTTTGAACTAGTTTGATTTGATTTGAAATTAGTTTCGAATTGAAATCGAACGAACTAATTTCGAACTTTTCTCGAATCGAACTCGAACGAATTACAAACTACGAACTTTTCTTGCGGTCGTAATTATAGATAATTAATCATTGGATTGTGAGAAATAATCTTATATGCGCCAAAGTCAAATCAAATTAATTAGGTCTCATTATCACTATTATATATGTACAAGGAAATCTCACAATTGGAAATTATATACAAGGGCAAGACACTGCTAGAAATAAGAAGTCTCTTAGTATGTACAAAATTACAAATTAACAACTTCTATTTGCCAGTTACTACAAGCAAATTCTACAGGTTTTCCTTATAATATAAAATAAAAGAAAAAAGAGGACGAAGAGATGTGAGAATGCCCTACTAGTAGTCTAGTACTATCATGAATACACTAAATCTTGTTATTACAACTTAGTTAACAAACAGCCATTGCTACTCAAAACATTTACTTTGCTCTCTTAATTTTTGGTAAAACCCTTGAATAAATTCTTCGGCCAACCAATTTATATCACTAATATCATGTTCTACGAAGTTCTCATTTGTTGATCCAATGGGGTTCCACAGGCTACCTGTTGCCAAAATCGCACCCGAGCGGTTACAAGAGAACTTTGTTGCATTACATATCCTTTCACTAAATGTATCTTCTGTTGATCGAGCAGGGCTATATGGACACTCTATCGGTACAAGCGCGCCTGACATTTCATCGCATGCCGGTGGGGAAAATGTTTGCTCTCTGCAGCTGTTATATGTTTGTGGACCCTCAATTGCCAAAACCATCGAATGATGCATCATGTCTCTAGGAAGAATAACCACAGATTCTGATTCCACATTTACTGCATTGGCACTTAAACATGGCAAAAACTTGTAACTCTTTTTAATTCGGGACCGCAATGGTTTTGAATGCGGAGTGCTGTTGCATGAGAACTCATAGGAATGGATGAATAATGAGCGGTCGCGCCGAGCAATGAACTTGCTTCTCTTTTTGTGCTTCAGAATTAAGCTCAATAGTGATTCTACGAAAAGCTTTCCTTTTTCTGCAGCACAACTGATCATGAAGCTTGTTAATTTTCGGCTTTTTATGGAAAAGGTCTTGTAATAGAGGAAGAATGTGAGGTAACACAGGTTTTGAAGTCTCTCCATTTTTTGTTCTCTATGTTTCAAGGTTAGTTTTAAAGGTATTATAGCAGAGTGGTATAGAGAGATATAGTTTTATGAAAGCGATATATATATAGAGAGAGATGTATCTGGGAATTAAGTGGCGTTAGCTTTTTGAGTTTGATGAGGAAGATAGGAACAAGGAAATTCCCTCTTTTATAGTTTAACAACTTCCGGAATATCTCACTAGCTATTTGTTAAAATATATTTTGGAATAAATTGAGGTGGTTGCTGCTTGCGGGTATAAGCGGACATGGACTTATTCTCAATTGGGATTTTGCTAATTATTAGTACAACTAACCTAGGTGACTTTTTTTAGTATTTTTTTTGTGTAAGACCATAACTATGGAATTCGTACTTTTTGGAATGATCAATTTTAAAAAAAAAATGAATAGTTTTAATGAATGAGTACTGTAGTAATACTGTAGCAATTATTGTACGAATAAATCAAAAATACTATAACAATGTTGAAAATCAAGTAACGAACCACTATTATAATTACAAAACAGAAATACGAATTCTATCAATGGTCCGATATATTTTCAAATAAGTTAGTTACAATTATTGCATGCGACTAGGTTCTGTACTATCTTGTCCCACTTGTTCCAATGGAATTTTGGATTTGATTATTTTATCTATCAAACGTATAAATTACAAAACAGCATATATTTTATTGGTATTAGTAGTGTGGGGAGAAGAAGTCTCCAAGCTTGTTTGACCTAGTCTTTAATGCGCTGTTTGTTGATTTTTTTTTTCTTTTTTCCTCCAAGGACCTTCCACCGAAATTGTTAATAATAAACAAAATAAAAAAAGTAAAGAACTTAGGTACAACACCCATCTCTCTAGATATTCCATTCAATCTCTACCATTTGATTGTAGTGAGATTCGCATCATAGATTCCAATCAAATGGTAGAAATTGAGTGGAGTACCTAGAAAGCATCCATCTTGGTGTACCTAAGTTTTTCCCAATAAAAAAACACCAAAATAAATAAATTATCACAGATTACGAGAATAGAAATTCCGCTGTGTGATGTTAGTAGGGGTGCAAACGAATCGAACACCAACGCGCTGAGTCAAGTTCAAGATCGGCTTGTTACTTAACGAACGGGCTGGTAACGAACAAGTTCATGACGAGTTTTTGACGAGTCAACCACGAAGGAGCCACGAGCTATGAATGTTTTTGAGACTTCTAGACTATATGCTAGCTAATATTGTGCAACTTGTACTTAACTATTGAAGTTAGATATTAATATCTATCAATTAATTTTATATAACATATGTTCTTCGTTAACAAGTCGAGTTGGACAGAGTTTAAGATCAGCTCGTTAACTTAACGAGCTGATCAGCTCGTATCGTTGACAGCTCAAGTCGGTAACGAACAAATTCATAACTAATTTTTAACGAATCGAACACGAACTACGAATATTTCTTGCATCCCAGCTGTCAGACACAGTACGTTGTCTGGGCTGACGGACCCATCTCGCCAGTACAGATAGCGGGAGAGCTCAAAATATTTCTCCGCACGGTTGACTTTTAAAGAAATATAATTTAAAATGGTAACGACCAAACTTTCTAAAATTTGGGCCAGTTGTCCCTGAGCTCAGAAGAATTTTTTTTTTTCCAAAACAAAGTTTTTATAAATTATCAACAACACTCAATTATCTAATTGTGTTATTTTATTAATTTCAAATTATTAAGTATGATAATAAATTCATTACGGTAAAAATATTTTTTACGTGATGAAAGCTTACTTCATTATTTTATTGAATGTTTTAATGTTTTGAAAACTGAAAATAATATTTTTATATCAATTTCGACCGCACTTGTAATGATTATAATTAGCTTTTTTCTATTGTCTCAAGTCATCATGTAATATACGATTCTATTTTCATCGCGTCAAATTTGTTTTGAGATCGGAGGAACGGACGTCTCAAATTTTGCTGCTTTGTAAAGTTATGCCTTAATTATTTTTATACCAATTTCGACTGCGCTCGTCGAAATTATATTTGGTGGCTTAATGTTGCAAGTCATCAAGCTGTAAATATTCGAGTTTATATTCACCGTGTCAAGTTTATTTTGAGGACGGATGAACGAGCGTCTCAAATTTGGCTAC
This sequence comes from Eleocharis quinqueflora, assembly GCA_964058865.1. Classification (NCBI taxonomy): domain Eukaryota; kingdom Viridiplantae; phylum Streptophyta; class Magnoliopsida; order Poales; family Cyperaceae; genus Eleocharis; species Eleocharis quinqueflora. The sequence goes on from CAXKVX010002571.1 coordinate 24,484, forward strand.
TTTGTAAACTTATGCCTAAATTAGTTATTTTTATACTAATTTCGACCGAGCTCGTCGGAACTACAATTAGTATTTTTTAACGTAGCAAGTCATCAAGTTGTAGATACTCAAGTCTATTTTCACCGTGTCAAGTTTATTTTGAGAGCTGAGAAACTAGCGTCTCAAATTTGGCTACTTCATAAACTTAAGTCTTAATGGTATTTTTTATATCAAGTTCGGACTCGCTCGTCGAGACTACAATTAGTGTTTTTTTATCGGCGCAAGTCATGGAGCTGTAGATATTGGAGTTAATTTATGCCGTGTCAAGTTTGTTTTGAGAGCGGAGGGACCATCGTTTCAATTTTGGCTAATTCATAAACTTAAGTCTTAATTGGTATTTTTATATCAAGTTCGGGCTCGCTCGTCGGTACTGTAATTAGTGTTTTTCTATCGTCGCAAGTCATTAAATTGTAGATATTCGAGTTCACTTCCATCGTGTCAAGTTTGTTTTGAGAGCAGAGGAACCACTGTGTCAAATTTGATGTAGGAAGTAGCCAAATTTGAGACGTTGGTTCCTCCACTCTTAAAAAAAACTTGACATTGTGGAAGCAGATTCGAATAAAAACACTAATTACAGTCCCGACGAATGAGGCCGAACTTGATATAGAAAAACCAATTAAACCTTAAGTTTATGAAGTAGCCAAATTTGACACGGTGGTTCCTCCGCCCTTAAAACAAACATGACATGATGGAGGCGGACTCGAATATCAACAGCTCGATGACTTGCGACGATAGAAAGTCACTAATTACAGTCCTGACGAGCGAGCCCGAACTTAATATTAAAAAAATACCAATTAAGACTTAAATTTATGAAGTAGCCAAATTTGAGGCGTTGGTTCCTCCACTCTCAAAATAAACTTGACACAATGATACTGGATTCGAATGTCTACAAAATAAACTTGAGACTTAATTCAATGTCTCGTTTTTGTTGAATTATATGTTTTGTGAACATTAATTGATCTTTAGATCCAAGTCACAACCTAATATGTTTGTTTCCATTGAATATTGATATGATCTTTTATGAGTTGTTTAATTGATATATGCCTCTTGATGAATTATTCCCCCTTACTCTAAACTAGAAAATCTTAATTAAATTTGATGATTTGTGCTACATTTAAAAACTTTATCTCATTAAAGGAGAGTAATATAAAACTTGACTTGTATAAATATATGCATTAATTCAAGCTTGTTTTGTTTGAGCCTTTTGCTATTATTTGCAAAAAAAGGGGAGAAATATTGATGTGCATCATTTGATATGCACATCTCAAATAGTTTTGCAAATTGTCAAAAGGAGGAGTTTGTTGGATTAAACTCATTCCTTGTTTGACAATTTGCAAAACATATCAGTATTAACTTTGCACATGAGCTTTGGTGAAGTTGCAGGTTGAAACAGGTAAAAACTGATGTTGCATATGTTCAAGCCATTCTCAAACATGCTCAAGACATCAAGGAATGACTTCACAGTGCTCAACATAGCACAACGTTATCATAACGCTTCATAAACAGTCACAACGGGTCAGCAACCCGTCACAACGAGTTAGTAAGAGAGAGGCAGTGCATAAGCTTGAATTTGGCAGAGAACATCGTTACTGTAACGCTTCCCTAAGGCATTGTAATGCCTGCCCACCCGTTATAATGGGTTCCCAACCCGTTGTAACGGGTTCTTACACAAAATGGCCCACATGACAGCTATAGATGCACAAAAAGGAAAATGTGGAAGAATAGCAACCCGTTATAACGGGTCTGGCAATGCATCACAGTCTTCCTGTAATGCTATAGTTGATTTTGAAGGGATCAAGACTCGAAGAAGTGTCCAGCCTATAAATATGATGTAAAGACGAACCAGTAGGGTATCAAACACCCCCTCCACAAGCTTCCAAGGATCAAATTGAACACAACAAAGAGCCCAATAACCTTCTCCTCCAGCTACCTGATAGTCATATTTTGTACACGTCAGAACGAGTAGTCCGGCATTGTATTTTGACCAGTATTCACGTTTTCTTAGCTTTGAGTAGTGTAAAAGCATGCAAATTCACGGTAATTCCATTTTTGTTGATTTTAAATGCATGTACAAGAGAGTTGAGGTGAAACAGACACTAGAGATTGACTCGGGACTTCAAGATAGACGATTTGGAATAATTCAGCACTTCTTTGCGGACACAAGAATATCCTTGCGTCCGCAAACCTTTATGTCCAAGCTTCCAGAGAAGACAGAGACGAAAGTCTTGCGAACACAAGGATTTTCTTGCGGACACAAAACTTTTGTCCCAAGTTCCAGAGGAACTAGAGCCAAACTCTTGGGACGCAAGGAATTCCTTGCGTCCGCAAAACTTTTGTTCCATCTTCCGGAGGAACCAGAGCGAAACTCTTGCGAACGCAAGGAATTCCTTGCGTCCGCAAAACTTTTGTTCCAGCTTCTAGAGAACCACAGCCAAATCTTTGCGGCCGCAAAGAAATCCTTGCGGACGCAAAGATTTGGGCGCTTTTTCAAAAATTAGAGGTTCAAAAGAGGAAACAAGGCAGCAGAGTTGCCTATGTTGGCATTTTCTTCTTCCCCACTCCTGACTGTTCTCCATATGCAATTTTGAGGTGAAATTGAGATCTATAGCTCTTGTGCAAAAAAGGAGAAGACGAAGACTTGGATCAAAGCTTGGTTTTAGGGTTTTATCAACTCTCTTCACCTTAGTCTTTAGATTTAATGTCTTTTATTCGCTTTCTTGTATTTGTAGCCACCATGAGGGGGTAAATACCTCTCTAGGGTGAGGGTATTGTGAAACTTGCTAACTAGTCAACGTTGTTGTGAATTGTTGCTTCTTAAATTGATTTTCCTTGTTTGAATTTGAATTTTCTTTGGATTTAAGTTAATTGATTGAAAGATAGTTGATTTGAATCCCGATCTAGGAAAATCACTAGTTTAATCTCTGTATCCGAGAGGGGCTTGAGTAGATCTAGGGGTAATTAGACCAAAACTTGAATTGTGTGTCTTAGCGCGTAATTGTCGGGTAACGTGACTTTAGAACGTCTAATTGCGGATTGTTACAACCTCTAACACGAGTCGGAGCATGACTAATCATCGGCTCAAGCTCATGTTAGACTCGGTACCAAAACGAGAAATCACCAATTCGGTACCGACTATTGCTTGTCCGTACCCATTTACCAACAACTTGAACCAACAATCGTTCAACTAAGTGAGTAAGTGAATCGATAAACCCTATGCCCTAGGTCTTAGTTCATCGATAAATCGTCATTTACTTATAATCTTGTTACATTCCGAATTGGTTACCAAACTATATATTCACCATTTTCTCTATTTGCTTAGAATTAATATCGATTCGATCTCCTTGGAAACCGACTCCCTGTGTTCGATACCCAAACTTTGTACCAACGATAATCGTACACTTGTGGTGTTTTATTGATTGTATACAACCCATAAACGAAGTACACAAACATGAAGCACATAGAGTTGTATTCTATGATTCTTCATGGTGTTTTAGTGAATGATTACAACTCTTAAATGAAGTACTCTGAGAAGAAACTCTTCTCGTAGTAATATATGATGCTTTGTAGAGTTTTCTTGAAAGGTTACCACTCATAAATGTACTTTGATCAGAAACACTTCTCGTAGTAGGATAAGATGATTTGTGGGGTTTAATTGATTGTTTCAAACCCATAAATGAAGCCCACAAAAATGAAGCACTTAGAGCTGTATTCTATCATTCTTCATGGAGTTTTAGTGAATGGTTACAACTCTTAAATTAAGTACTCGGAGAAGAAAACTCTTCTCGTAGTAAGATATGATGCTTTCTGTAGTTTTCTTGAAAGGTTACCACTCATAAATGAAGTACTCCGATAAAAAACACTTTTCATACTAGAATAAGATGCTTTGTGGCGGTTTCATTAATGGTTACCACCCAGAAAAAATGTACTCAGACATGAAGCACATAGAGTTGTATTTTATCATTCTTCATGGTGTTTTAGTGAACAGTTACAACTCTTAAATGAAGTAGTCGGAGAAGATACTCTTCTCGTAGTAAGATATGATGTTTTGTGAGTTTTCTTGAAATGTTACCACTCATAAACGAAGTACTCCAATCAGAAACACTTCTCATACTAGGATAAGTGCTTTGTGGTGCTTTCTTTATTGGTTACCACTCATGAAAGAAGTACTCTGATCATAAATACTTCTCGTAGTAGGATAAGATGTTTTGTGGTGTTTTATTGATTGCTTATCACCGATTAGTGATGTACTCAGACTTGAAGCACTTAGAGTGGTATTCTATGCTTCTTCGTGGTGTTTTAGTTAATTGTTACCACCATGAAAGAAGTACTCGAAGAAGAAACACTTTTCATATTATGATAAGATGCTTTGTGGTGTTTTCTTGAATGATTACCATGCATAAATAAAGTACTCATATAAGAAACAATTCCCGTAGTAGGATAAGATGTTTTGAATGTTTTCTTGAAAGATTACAACCCATAAATGAAATACTCTGATCAGAACACTTCTAGTAGTAGGATAATTCTTTGTATTGTTTTCTTCAAAGGTTAGCACCCATAAATGAAGTACTCAGATCAAAAATACTTCTCGTAGTAGGATAAGATACTTTATGGTGTTTTCTGGATTGTTTGCTGCCCATAAATGAAGAACCCGGACATGAAGACTTAAAAGGGTATTCTATGCTTCTTCGTGGTGTTTTAGCGAATGTTAACCACCCTTAAATAAAGTATTCGAAGAAGAAACACTTCTCGTAGTAGGCTATGATGTTTTGTGAAGTTTTCATGAAAGTTTACCAAAAAATGAAGTACTCGGATAAGAAACACTTCTTGTAGTACGATATGATGCTTTGTGGTGTTTTCTTGAAAGGTTACCATGCATAAACGAAGTATTCTGATCTGAAACACATCGCTTAGTAGGATAACATGCTTTGTGGTGTTTTCTTGAATCGTTACAACCCATAAATGAATTACTCAGATCATAAACTCTTCTCGTTGTAGGATAACATGCTTTCTGGTGTTTGCTTGAAGTGTTCCCACCCCATAATTCAAGTAATCAGACCAGAAACACTTCTCGTTGTAGGATAAGATGATTTGTGGTGTTTTATTGATTGTATACCACCCATAAACGAAGTACACAAACATGAAGCACATCGAGTTGTATTTTATGATTCTTCGTGGTGTTTTAGTGAATGATTACAACTCTTAAATTAAGTACTCGGAGAAGAAACTCTTCTCGTAGTAATATATGATGCTTTGTAGAGTTTTCTTGAAAGGTTACCACTCATAAATGAAGTACTCTGATCAGAAACACTTCTCGTAGTAGGATAAGATGATTTGTGGAGTTTAATTGATTGTATACCACCCATAAATGAAGTCCACAGACATGAAGCACAAAGAGTTGTATTCTATCATTCTTCATGGAGTTTTAGTGAATGGTTACAACTCTTAAATGAAGTACTCGGAGAAGAAACCCTTCTCGTAGTAAGATATGATGCTTTGTGTAGTTTTCTTGAAAGGTTACCATTCATAAATGAAGTACTCCGATCAAAAACACTCCTCATAGTAGGATAAGATGCTTTGTGGCGGTTTCATTAATGATTACCACCTAGAAATGATGTACCCAGACATGAAGCAGTTAGAGTTGTATTCTATGATTTTTCGTGGTGTTTTAGCTAATGGTTACAACAATTAAATGAAGTAGTCGGATCAGAAACTCTTCTCGTAGTAAGATATGATGCTTTGTGGAGTTTTCTTGAAAGGTTACCACTCATAAATGAAGTACTCCGATCAGAAACACTTCTCATACTAGGATAACATGCTTTGTGGAGTTTTCTTTATTAGTTACCACCCATGAAAAAAGTACTCAGAGAAGAAATACTTCTCGTAGTAGGGTAAGATGTTTTGTGGTGTTCTATTGATTGCTTATAACCGATTAGTGATGTACTCGGACATAAAGCACTTAGAGTGATATTCTATGCTTCTTCGTGGTGTTTTAGTGAATGATTACCATCATAGAAAGAAGTACTCGAAGAAGAAACACTTTTCATATTAGGATAAAATGTTTGGTGGTGTTTTATTGAATGGTTACCATGCATAAATGAAGTACTCATATAAGAAACACTTCTTGTAGTAGGATAAGATGCTTTGTTATGTTTTCTTGAAAGATTACAACCCATAAATGAAGTACTCCGATCAGAAACACTTCTAGTAGTAGGATAATTCTTTGTATTGTTACTTCAATGGTTAGCACCCATAAACGAAGTACTGAGATCAGAAACACTTCTCGTAGTAGGATAAGATACTTTATGGTGTTTTCTGAATTTTTTGCTGCCCATAAATGAAGTACCCGGACATGACGACTTAAAATGGTATTCTATGCTTCTTCGTGGTGTTTTCCACCCTTAAATGAAGTACTCAAAGAAGAAACACTTCTCGTAGTATGCTATGATGTTTAGTGAAGTTTTCATGAAAGTTTACCCATAAATGAAGTACACGCAGTGGCGGAACCAGAAATATTTCGTAGCGGGTGCCCAAGCTAATTTCTTGAGATATCAAATTTGATTCGGTCTTACACGATCAAACAAAACCAATCGTTCAAATCCAATAAAACATGTGATAATTGACAGAATCATTTAGAAATACCTTTTACCATTTACCAGAACAAAATCAAGTTGTGGCGGTGCTTCATCGGTCCAATGACGGGTGCATAACCTTTCTTTTCTTAAAAACATGTATATTTTCAGCCCCTGAGTACACGGATAAGAAACACTTCTTTTAATACGATATGATGCTTTGTGCTGTTTTCTTGAAAGGTTACCACGCATAAACAAAGTATTCTGATTTGAAACACTTCGCGTAGTAGGATAACATGCTTTGTGGTGTTTTCTTAAATCGTTACAACCAATAAATGAATTACTCAGATCATAAACACTTCTCCTTGTAGGATAACATGCTTTCTAGTGTTTTCTTGATTGATTACCACCCATAAATATACCCGAACATGAAGCACTTAGGGTGGTATTTTATGCTTCTTCGTGGTGGTTTAGTGAATGGCTACCACACATAAAAGAAGTACTCGAAGAAGAAACACTTCTTGTATTAGGCTATGATGCTTTGTAGGGTTTTCTTGAAATGTTCCCACCCCATAATTCTAAGTAATCATATCTGAAACACTTCTCGTAGTAGGATAAGATACTTTGTTGTGTTTTCCTTAATGGTTACCACCCTTACATGAAGTACTCGAACAAGAGGCACATAGATGCTTTATGGTGTTTATGGATTGTTTACTGTCGATAAATGAAGTACCCGGACTTGAAGCACTTAGAATGGTATTCAATGCATCTCCGTAGTGTTTTAGTGAATGGTTACCACCACTAAATGAAGTACACGAAGACCAAATACTTCTCGTCGAATTATAAGATGCTTTGTGGTGTTTATGGATTGTTTACTGCCGATAAATGAAGTACCCGGACATGAAGCACATAGAATGGTATTCAATGCATCTTCATAGTTTTTTAGTGAATGGTTAACAACATTAAATGAAGTACACGAAGAACAAATACTTCTCGTAGAATTATAAGATGCATTGTGGTGTTTTCTTGAATGGTTACCACAAATAAATGAAGTACTCAGATCAGAAACACTTATCGTAGTAGGATAAGATGATTTGTGGTGTTTTATTGATTGTATACCACCAATAAACGAAGTACACAAACATGAAGCACATCGAGTTGTATTTTATGATTCTTCATGATGTTTTAGTGAATGATTACAACTCTTAAAAGAAGTACTCGGAGAAGAAACTCTTCTCGTTGTAATAAATGATGCTTTGTAGAGTTTTCTTGAAAGGTTACCACTCATAAATGAAGTACTCTGATCAGAAACACTTCTCGTAGTAGGATAAGATGATTTGTGAGGTTTAATTGATTGCTTATCACCGATTAGTGATGTACTCGGACATGAAGCACTTAGAGTGGTATTCTAAGCTTCTTCGTGGTGTTTTAGTGAATGGTTACCACCATTGAATGAAGTACTCGAACAAGAAACACTTCTCATATTAGGATAAGATGCTTTGTGGTGTTTTCTTGAATGGTTACAATGCATAAATGAAGTACTCATATAAGAAACACTTCTCGTAGTAGGATAAGATGCTTTGTTATGTTTTCTTGAAAGATTACAACTCATAAATGAAGTACTCCGATCAGAAGCACTTCTAGTAGTAGGATAATTCATTGTGATGTTTTCTTCAATGGTTAGCACCCATAAATGAAGTACTCTGATCATAAACATATCTAGTAGTAGGATAAGATACTTCGTGGTGTTTTTGGTTTGTTTGCTGCCAATAAATTAGTACCCGGACATGAAGACTTAAAATGGTATTCTATACTTTTTCGTGGTGTTTTAGTAAATGCTTACCACCCTTAAAGAAGTACTCAAAGAAAAAACACTTCCCATAGTAGGCTATGATGTTTTGTGAAGTTTTCATGAAAGTTTACCGATAAATGAAGTACTTGGATAAGAAACACTTCTTGTAGTACGATATGATGCTTTGTGGTGTTTTCTTGAAAGGTTACGTCGCATAAACGAATATTCTAATCTGAAACACTTCGCTTAGTAGGATAACATGCTTTGTGGTGTTTTCTTGAATCGTTACTACCAATAAATGAATTACTCATATCATAAACACTTCTCGTTGTAGGAAAACATGCTTTATGGTGTTTTCTTGATTGATTACCACCCATATATATACCCGAACATGAAGCAATTAGGATGGTATTCTGTGCTTCTTCGTGGTGGTTTAGTGAATGGCTACCACACATAAAAGAAGTACCCGAAGAAGAAACACTTCTTGTATTAGCCTTTGATGCTTTGTAGAGTTTTTTGAAATGTTCCAACACCATAATTCTAAGTAATCATATCTGAAACACTTCTCGTAGTAGGATAAGATGGTTTGTTGTGTTTTCCTTAATGGTTACCACCCTTACATGAAGTACTCGAACATGAATCACATAGATGCTTTGTGGTGTTTATGGATTGTTTACTGCCAATAAATGAAGTACCCGGACTTGAAGCACTTAGAATGATATTCAATGCATCTCTGTAGTGTTTTAGTGAATGGTTACCACCACTAAATGAAGTACACGAAGACCAAATACTTCTCGTAGAATTATAAGATGCTTTGTGGTGTTTTCTTGAATGGTTACCACAAATAAATGAAGTACTCAGATCAGAAACACTTATCGTTGTAGGATAAGATGATTTGTGGTGTTTTATTGATTGTATACCACCCATAAACGACGTACACAAACATGAAGCACATCGAGTTGTGTTTTATGATTCTTCATGCTGTTTTAGTGAATGATTACAACTCTTAAATGAAGTACTCGGAGAAGAAACTCTTCTCGTAGTAATATATGATGCTTTGTAGAGTTTTCTTGAAAGGTTACCACTCATAAATGAAGTACTCTGATCAGAAACACTTCTCGTAGTAGGATAAGATGATTTGTGAGGTTTAATTGATTGCTTATCACCGATTAGTGATGTACTCGGACATGAAGCACTTAGTGTGGTATTCTATGCTTCTTCGTGGTATTTTAGTGAATGGTTACAACCATTGAATGAAGTACTCGAAGAAGAAACACTTCTCATATTAGGATATGATGCTTTGGGGAGTTTTCTTGATTGGTTGCCAAGCATAAATGAAGTACTTATATATATAAGAAACACTTCTCGTAGTAGAAAAAGATGCTTTGTTTTGTTTTCTTGAAAGATTACAACCCATAAATGAAGTACTCCAATCAGAAACACTTCTAGTAGTATGATAATTCTTTGTGATGTTTTCTTCAATGGTTAGCATCCATAAATGAAGTACTCTGATAAAAAACATTTCTAGTAGTAGGATAAGATACTTTGTAGTGTTTTTTGGATTGTTTGCTGCCAATAAATGAAGTACCCGGACATGAAGACTTAAAATGGTATTCTATGCTTTTTCGTGGTGTTTTAGTAAATGCTTACCACCCTTAAAGAAGTACTAAAAGAAAAACACTTCCCGTAGTAGGCTATGATGTTTTGTGAAGTTTTCATGAAAGTTTACCCATAAATGAAGTACTCGGATAAGAAACACTTCTTGTAGTACGATATGATGCTTTGTGGTGTTTTCTTGAAAGGTTACCTCGCATAAACGAAGTATTCTAATCTGAAACACTTCTCTTAGTAGCATAACATGCTTTGTGGTGTTTTCTTGAATCGTTACAACCTATAAATGAATTACTCATATCATAAACACTTCTCGTTGTAGGAAAACATGCTTTCTGGTGTTCTTGATTGATTACCACCCATATATATACCCGAACATGAAGCAATTAGGGTGGTATTCTAAGGTTCTTCGTGGTGGTTTAGTGAATGGCTACCACACATAAAAGAAGTACTCGAAGAAGAAACACTTCTTGTATTAGGTTATGATGCTTTGTAGTGTTTTCTTGAAATGTTCCCACCCAATAATTCTAAGTAATCATATCTGAAACACTTCTCGTAGTAGGATAAGATGGTTTGTTGTGTTTTCCTTAATGGTTACCACCCTTACATGAAGTAATCGAACATGAATCACATAGATGCTTTGTGGTGTTTATGGATTGTTTACTGCCGATAAATGAAGTATCCGGACTTGAAGCACTTAGAATGGTATTCAATGCATCTTCGTAGTGTTTTAGTGAATGGTTACCACTACTAAATGAAGTACACGAAGACCAAATACTTCTCGTAGAATTATAAGATGCTTTGTGGTGTTTTCTTGAATGGTTACCACAAATAAATGAAGTACTCAGATCAGAAACACTTATCGTAGTAGGATAAGATGATTTGTGGTGTTTTATTGATTGTATACATTGTATACCACCCATAAACGAAGTACACAAACATGAAGCACATCGAGTGGTGTTTTATGATTCTTCATGGTGTTTTAGTGAATGATTACAACTCTTAAATGAAGTACTCGGAGAAGAAACACTTCTCGTAGTAATATATGATGCTTTGAAGAGTTTTCTTGAAATATTACAACCCATAAATGAAGTACTCCGATCAGAAACACTTCTAGTAGTAGGATAATTCTTTGTGATGTTTTCTTCAATGGTTAGCACCCATAAATGAAGTACTCTGATCATAAACATTTATCGTAGTAGGATAAGATACTTTGTGGTGTTTTTTGGATTGTTTGCTGCCAATAAATGAAGTACCCGGACATGAAGACTTAAAATGGTATTCTATGCTTTTTCGTGGTGTTTTAGTAAATGCTTACCACCCTTAAAGAAGTACTCAAAGAAAAAACACTTCCCGTAGTAGGCTCTGATGTTTTGTGAAGTTTTCATGAAAGTTTACCCATAAATGAAGTACTCGGATAAGAAACACTTCTTGTAGTACGATATGATGCTTTCTGGTGTTTTTTAATAAAAGGTAACCACGCATAAACTAAGTATTCTGATTTGAAACACTTTGCGTAGTAGGATAACATGCTTTGTGTTGTTTTCTTGAATCGTTACACATAGAGTACACCTATAAACGAAGTACACAAACATTAAGTGATCAGAGTACACCTACAAACGATCAGAGTGATCAGAATACTCCTATAAACGAAGTACACAAACATTAAGCCCATAGAGTTGTATTTTATGAATCTTCATGGTGTTTTAGTGGTGGTAACCATTCACTAAACACTACGAAGATGCATTGAATACCATTCTATGTGCTTCATGTCCGGGTACTTAATTTATGCATGGTAACCATTCAAGAAAACACAACAAAGCATCTTATCCTAATAGAGAAGTATTTCTTCTTTGAATGAAGTACTCATTCAATGGTGGTAACCATTCACTAAAACACCACGAAGAAACATAGAATACCACTCTAAGTGCTTCATGTCTGAGTACATCAGTAATCGGTGATAAGCAATCAATTAAACCTCACAAATCATCTTATAATTCTACGAGAAGTATTTGTTCTTCGTGTACTTCATTTAGTGGTGGTAACCATTCATTAAAACACTACAGAGATGCATTGAATACCATGTACTCTGATCACTCGAAGAAGAAACACTTCTTATATTAGGATAAGATACTTTGTGGTGTTTTATTGAATGGTTACAATGCATAAATGAAGTACTCATATAAGAAACACTTCTCGTAGTAGGACAAGATGCTTTGTTATGTTTTCTTGAAAGATTACAACCCATAAATGAAGTACTCCGATCAGAAGCACTTCTAGTAGTAGGATAATTCATTGTGATGTTTTCTTCAATGGTTAGCACCCTTAAATGAAGTACTCTGATCATAAACATTTCTAGTAGTAGGATAAGATACTTTGTGGTGTTTTTTGGTTTGTTTTCTGCCAATAAATTAGTACCCGGACATGAAGACTTAAAATGGTATTCTATGCTTTTTCGTGGTGTTTTAGTAAATGCTTACCACCCTTAAAGAAGTACTCAAAGAAAAAACACTTCCCGTAGTAGGCTATGATGTTTTGTGAAGTTTTCATGAAAGTTTACCCATAAATGAAGTACTCGGGGATAAGAAACACTTCTTGTAGTACGATATGATGCTTTGTGGTGTTTTCTTGAAAGGTTACCTCGCATGAACGAAGTATTCTAATCTGAAACACTTCGCTTAGTAGGATAACATGCTTTGTGGTGTTTTCTTGAATCGTTACAACTAATAAATGAATTACTCATAACATAAACACTTCTCGTTGTAGGAAAACATGCTTTATGGTGTTTTCTTGATTCATTACCACCCATATATATACCCGAACATGAAGCAATTAGGATGGTATTCTGTGCTTCTTCGTGGTGGTTTAGTGAATGGCTACCACACATAAAAGAAGTACCCGAAGAAGACACACTTCTTGTATTAGGCTATGATGCTTTGTGGAGTTTTCTTGAAATGTTCCCACCCCATAATTCTAAGTAATCATATCTGAAACACTTCTCGTAGTAGGATAAGATGGTTTGTTGTGTTTTCCTTAATGGTTACCACCCTTACATGAAGTACTCGAACATGAATCACATAGATGCTTTGTGGTGTTTATGGATTGTTTACCGCCGATAAATGAAGTACCCGGACATGACGCACTTAGAATGGTATTCAATGCATCTCCGTAGTGTTTTAGTGAATGGTTACCACCACTAAATGAAGTACACGAAGCACAAATACTTCTCGTAGAATTCTAAGATGTTTTGTGGTGTTTTCTTGAATGGTTACCACAAATAAATGAAGTACTCAGATCAGAAACACTTATCGTAGTAGGATAAGATGATTTGTGGTGTTTTATTGATTGTATACCACCCATAAATGAAGTACACAAACATGAAGCACATCGAGTTGTGTTTTATGATTCTTCATGGTGTTTTAGTGAATGATTACAACTCTTAAATGAAGTACTCGGAGAAGAAACTCTTCTCGTAGTAATATATGATGCTTTGTAGAGTTTTATTGAAAGGTTACCACTCATAAATGAAGGACTCTGATCAGAAACACTTCTTGTAGTAGGATAAGATGATTTGTGAGGTTTAATTGATTGCTTATCACCGATTAGTGATGTACTCGGACATGAAGCACTTAGTGTGGTATTCTATGCTTCTTCGTGGTGTTTTAGTGAATGGTTGCCACCATTGAATGAAGTACTTGAAGAAGAAACACTTCTCATATTAGGATAAGATGATTTGGAGAGTTTTCTTGATTGGTTGCCAAGCATAAATGAAGTACTCATATAAGAAACACTTCTCGTAGTAGGATAAGATGCTTTCTTATGTTTTCTTGAAAGATTACAACCCATAACTGAAGTACTCCAATCAGAAACATTTCTAGTAGTAGGATAAGATACTTTGTGGTGTTTTTTGGATTGTTTGCTGCCAATAATTGAAGTACCCAGACATGAATACTTAAAATGGTATTCTATGCTTTTTCGTGGTGTTTTAGTAAATGCTTACCACCCTTAAAGAAGTACTCAAAGAAAAAACACTTCCCGTAGTAGGCTATGATGTTTTGTGAAGTTTTCATGAAAGTTTACCCATAAATGAAGTACTCGGATAAGAAACACTTCTTGTAGTACAATATGATGCTTTGTGGTGTTTTCTTGATAGTTAACTCGCATAAACGAATTATTCTAATATGAAACACTTCGCTTAGTAGGATAACATGCTTTGTGGTGTTTTCTTGAATCGTTACAACCCATAAATGAATTACTTATATCATAAACACTTCTCGTTGTAGGAAAACATGCTTTCTGGTGTTTTCTTGATTGATTACCACCCATATATATACCCGAACATGAAGCAATTAGGGTGGTATTCTATGCTTCTTCGGGGTGGTTTAGTGAATGGCTACCACACATAAAAGAAGTACTCGAAGAAGAAACACTTCTTGTATTAGGCTATGATGCTTTGTGGAGTTTTCTTGAAATGTTCCCACCCCATAATTCTAAGTAATCATATCTGAAACACTTCTCGTAGTAGGATAAGATGGTTTGTTGTGTTTTCCTTAATGGTTACCACTCTTACATGAAGTGCTCGAACATGAAGCACATAGATGCTTTGTGGTATTTATGGATTGTTTACTGCCGATAAATGAAGTACCCGGACATGAAGCACTTAGAATGGTATTCAATGCATCTCCGTAGTGTTTTAGTGAATGGTTACTACCACTAAATGAAGTACGCGAAGAACAAATACTTCTCGTAGAATTATAAGATGCTTTGTGGTGTTTTCTTGAATGGTTACCACAAATAAATGAAGTACTCAGATCTGAAACACTTATCGTAGTATGATAAGATGATTTGTGGTGTTTTATTGATTGCTTATCACCGATTAGTGATGTACTCGGACATGAAGCACTTAGTGTGGTATTCTATGCTTCTTCGTGGTGTTTTAGTGAATGGTTGCCACCATTGAATGAAGTACTCGAAGAAGAAACACTTCTCATATTAGGATAAGATTATTTGGGGAGTTTTCTTGATTGGTTGCCAAGCATAAATGAAGTACTCATATAAGAAACACTTCTCGTAGTAGGATAAGATGCTTTGTTATGTTTTCTTGAAAGATTACAACCCATAGATGAAGTACTCCAATCAGAAACATTTCTAGTAGTAGGATAAGATACTTTGTGGTGTTTTTTGGATTGTTTGCTTTGTGGTGTTTTCTTGAATGGTTACCACAAATAAATGAAGTACTCAGATCAGAAACACTTATCGTAGTAGGATAACATGCTTTGTGGTGTTTTCTTGAATCGTTACAACCCATGAATGAATTACTCATATCATAAACACTTCTCGTTGTAGGATAACATGCTTTGTTATGTTTTCTTGAAAGATTACAACCCATAAATGAAGTACTCCGATCAGAAACACTTCTAGTAGTAGGATATTCTTTGTATTGTTTTCTTCAAAGGTTAGCACCCATAAATGAAGCACACATATCAGAAACACTTCTCGTAATCGGATAAGATACTTTGTGGTGTTTTCTAGATTGTTTGCTGTCCATAAATGAAGTACCCGGACAAGAAGACTA
The DNA here is from genome assembly GCA_964058865.1 of Eleocharis quinqueflora. NCBI lineage: Eukaryota > Viridiplantae > Streptophyta > Magnoliopsida > Poales > Cyperaceae > Eleocharis > Eleocharis quinqueflora. The sequence goes on from CAXKVX010002571.1 coordinate 40,070, forward strand.
AAAATGGTATTCTATGCTTGTTCGTGGTGTTCTAGTGAATGCTTACCACCCTTAGATGAAGTACTCGAAGAAGAAACACTTCCCGTAGTAGGCTATGATGTTTTGTGAAGTTTTAATGAAAGTTTACCCATAAATGAAGTACTCGGATAAGAAACACTTCTTGTAGTACGATATGATGCTTTCTGGTGTTTTCTTGAAAGGTTTCCACGCATAAACGAAGTATTCTGATGTGAAACACTTCGCGTAGTAGGATAACATGCTTTTGTGGTGTTTTCTTGAATTGTTACAAACAATAAATGAATTACTCAGATCATAAACACTTCTCGTTATAGGATAACATACTTTCTGGTGTTTTCTTAATTGATTACCACCCATAAATATACCCGAACAAGAAGCAATTAGGGTGGTATACTATGCTTCTTCGTGGTGGGGTTTAGTGAATAACTACCACACATAAAAGATGTACTCGAAGAAGAAACACTTCTTGTATTTGGCTATGATGCTTTGTAGAGTTTTCTTGAAATGTTCCAACACCATAATTCTAAGTAATCATATCTGAAACACTTCTCGTAGTAGGATAAGATGGTTTGTTGTGTTTTCCTTAATGGTTATCACCCTTACATGAAGTACTCGAACATGAAGCACATAGATGCTTTGTGGTGTTTATGGATTGTTTACTGCCGATAAATGAAGTACACAAAATGAAGCACATAGAGTTGTATTTTATGATTCTTCATGGTGTTTTAGTGAATGATTACAACTCTTAAATGAAGTACTCGGAGAAGAAACTCTTCTCGTAGTAATATATGATGCTTTGTAGAGTGTTCTTGAAAGGTTACCACTCATAAATGAAGTACTCTGATCAGAAATACTTCTCGTAGTAGGATAAGATGATTTGTGAGGTTTAATTGATTGCTTATCACTGATTAGTGATGTACTCGGACATGAAGCACTTATATTCTATGCTTCTTCGTGGTGTTTTAGTGAATGGTTACCACCATTGAATGAAGTACTCGAAGAAGAAACACTTCTCATATTAGGATAAGATGCTTTGTGGTGTTTTCTTGAATGGTTACAATGCATAAATGCAGTACTCGGACATGAAGCACATAGAATGGCATTCAATGCATCTTCGTAGTGTTTAGTGAATGGTTACCACCACTAAATGAAGTACTCGAAGAAGAAATACTTCTCGTAGAATTATAAGATGCTTTGTGGTGTTTTCTTGAACACCACTAAATGAAGTACTCGTAGAAGAAACACTTCTCATATTAGGATAAGATGCTTTGTGGTGTTTTCTTGAATGGTTACCATGCATAAATGAAGTACTCATATAAGAAATACTTCTCGTAGTAGGACAAGATACTTTGTTTTGTTTTCTTGAAAGATTACAATCCATAAATGAAGCACACAGATCAGAAACACTTCTCGTAATAGGATAAGATACTTTGTGGTGTTTTCTGGATTGTTTGCTGCCCATAAATGAAGTACCCGGACAAGAAGACTAAAAATGGTATTTTATGCTTGTTCGTGGTGTTTTAGTCAATGCTTACGACCCTTTAATGAAGTACTCGAAGAAGAATCACTTCCCGCAGTAGGCTATGATGTTTTGTGAAGTTTTAATGAAAGTTTACCCATAAATGAAGTACTCGAATAAGAAACACTTCTTGTAGTATGATATGATGCTTTCTGGTGTTTTCAGAAAGGTTACCACGCATAAATGATGTATTCTGATTTGAAACACTTCGCGTAGTAGGATAACATGCTTTGGGTGCTTTCTTGAATCGTTACAACCAATAAGGGTGCGTTTGGATCATGTCATGGTTAGTGCAAAAATAGTAGATTAGTGGTTGAAATAGTGCAAAAATAGTGCTATCTAGGTTAGTGCAAAAATAATGCTAATTTTGTGTTATCTAAGTTAGTGAAAATGTTGTTTGGATTGCACATTTGGAGTAGTGATGGTGAGAATTAGTAAAATAATAAATTATTTTAGTTTTCTAACGAATAATAATAATAAAATAATAAACTATTGATATCAATTTATAATATAATAATAATAATATAAAAATAATAATAATAATGATAATAATAATAATAAAATAATAATAATAATATAATAATTACAATTACAATGTAATAATAATAATTTTAATGACAATAATGATAATATAATAATAAATAATATAATAATACTAACAAATAATATAATAATAATATAATAATTATGATGATAAAAAATAATTATAATAATAATAAATATAATAATGAATAATATAATATAATAATAAATAATGACAATAAATAATAATAATAACAATAATATTAATAAATAAAAAATAAAAAATATAATAAAATAATAATAATGATAATAAAATGTAATAATAAAATAATGACAATAATAATAATATAATAATAATAATAATTATAATAATAATAAAATAATAATAATTATAATAATAATAAAATAATAATAATATAATAATTACAATTACAATGTAATAATAATAATTGTAATGACAATAATGATAATATAATAATAAATAATATAATAATAGTGACAAATAATATAATAATTATAATGATAAATAATAATAATAAATTTAATAATAAATAATATAATATAATATAATAATAAATAATGACAATAAATAATAATAATAACAATAATATTAATAAATAATATAATGATAATGATAAATAATAATAATAATAATAATAAATGATAATATAATAATTATAATGATGATGATAATAATTATAATAATATTAATAATTATTATTATTATAATTATATTGGTAATAATTAGAAATAAATAAATAATTTAACGATGGTAATGATAATATATAATATAATAATACTGATAATAATAATAATAATAAATGATTTTTGCTATCCTTACAACCACTGACCTTGCTAACCCAACCAATTGACGGGTTAGTGAATTAGCAACTATTTGGCACTAACCCAAAATAGCTAAAACATGTTTGGAACGTTTTGAAGTTCAGAATAGCAGCTATTCTCGGATTTGTGCTAACCTAGGGTGATCCAAACGCACCCTAAATGAATTACTCATATCATAAACACTTCTCGTTGTAGGAAAACATGCTTTTTGGTGTTTTCTTGATTGATTACCATCCTTAAATATACCCGAACATGAAGCAATTAGGGTGGTATTCTTTGCTTCTTCGTGGTGGTTTAGTGAATGGTTACCACACATAAAAGAATTACTCGAATAAGAAATACTTCTTGTATTAGGCTATGATGCTTTGTGGAGTTTTCTTGAAATGTTCCCACCCCATATTTCTAAGTAATCATATCTGAAACACTTATCATAGTAGGATAAGATGCGTTGTTGTGTTTTCCTTAATGGTTACCACCCTTACATGAAGTACTCGAACATGAAGCACATACATGCTTTCTGGTGTTTTCTTGATCGATTAGCACCCATAAATGTATACGAACATGAAGCACTTAGGGTGGTATTCTTTGCTTCTTCGTGGTTTGTTAATGAATAGCTACCACACATAAAAGAAGTATTCGAAGAAAAACATTTCTTGTATTAGGCTATGATGCTTTGTGGAGTTTTCTTGTAATGTTTCCGCCCATAATTAAAGTAATTAGATCTGAAACACTTCTTGTAGTAAGATAAGTTGATTTGTGGAGTTTCCTAAATGGTTACCATCCTTACATGAAGTACTCGAACATGAAGCACATATATGCTTTGTGGTGTTTATGGATTGTTTACTGCACATAAATGAAGTACCTGAATATGAAGCACTTAGATTGGGAAGCTATGCTTCTTCGTGGTGTTTTAGTTAATGGTTACCATCATTAAATGAAGTACTCGAAGAAGATATACTTCTCGTAGAATAATAAGATGCTTTGTGGTGTTTTCTTGAATGGTTACCACAAATAAATGAAGTACTCAGATAAAAAATACTTCTCGTGGTAGAATAAGATGATTTGTAGTGTTTTATTGATTGTTTACCACTCATAAATGAAGTACACAAAAATGAAGCAATTAGAGTTGTATTCTATGATTCTTCATGATGTTTTAGTGAATGGTTACAACACTTAATTGATGTACTCGAAGAAGAAACTCTTCTCATAGTAAGATATGATGCTTTTTGGAGTTTTCTTGAAAGGTTATCGCTCATAAATGAAGTACTTCGATCAGAAACACTTCTCGTAGTATGATAAGATGATTTGTGGTATTTTATTGATTGTTTACCATCCATAAATGAAGTACACAAACATGAAGCACTTGGAGTTGTATTGTATGATTCTTCATGGTGTTTTAGTGAATAGTTACAACATTGAAATGAAGTACTCGGAGAAGAAACTCTTCTCGTTGTATGATATGTTGCTTTGTGGAGTTTTCTTCAAAGGTTAACACTCATAAATGAACTACTCGGATAAAAATACTTCTCATAGTAAGATAAGATGCTTTGTGGTGTTTTCATTAATGGTTACCACCTATAAATGATGTACTCAGACATGAAGCATTTAGAGTTGTATTCTATGATTTTTCATGGTGTTTTAGCTAATACAATACTTAAATGAAGTAGTGAGATAAAAAACTCTTCTCGTAGTAAGATATGATGTTTTGTGAAATTTTTTTGAAAGGTTACCTCTTATTAATGAAGTACTCTGATAAAAAATACTTATCTTATTAGGATAAGATGTTTTGTGGTATTTTCTTTAATGGTTACCACACATAAAAGAAGTACCCAGATAAGAAACACTTCTCGTAGTAGGATAAGATGTTTTTTGGTGTTTTATTGATTGTTTACCACCAATTAATGATGTACTTGGACAAAAAGCATTTAGAGTTGTATTCTATTTTTTTCGTGGTGTTTTAGTGAATGGTTACCACCCTTAAATAAAGTATTCAAAGAAGAAACAATTTTCGTAGTAGGCTATGATGTTTTGTGAAGTTTTCATGAAAAATTACCATAAATGAAGTACTCAGATCAAAAACACTACTCGTAGTACGATATGATCCTTTGTGAAGTTTTCTTGAAAGGTTACCACAAATAATATAAGTATTATGATCAAAAACACTTCTCGTATTAGGATAATGTGCTTTGTGATATTTTCTTGAATGTTTTTAACCCATAAATGAAGTATTCGAATCAGAAGCATTTCTTGTATTAGGCTATGATAAGATGTTTTGTGGAGTTTTCTTACCCGAACATGAAGTACTCAATGAAGTACTATGATTCTTAATGGTGGTTGAGTGAATGTCTACCACACTCAAATGAAGTACTCAATGAAGAAATACTTCTTGTATTAGGCTTTGATGCTTTGTGGAGTTTTCTTGAAATGTTCCCATCCATAAATGAAGTAATCAGGTGTGAAACACTTCCTGTAGTAGGATAAGATGCTTTGTGATGTTTTCTTTAATGGTTACCACCCTTACAAGAAGCACATAGAGCTGTATTTTATGATTCTTCATGGTGTTTTAGTGAATGGTTACAACACTTAAATGAAGTACTCGGAGAAGAAACTCTTCTTGTAGTAAGATATGATGCTTTGTGAAGTTTTCTTGAAAGGTTACCACTTATAAATGAAGTACTCTAATCATAAATACTTCTCATAGTAGGATAAGATGTATTGTTGTGTTTTCTTTAATGGTTATTACCCATAAATGAAGAACTCGGATAAGAAACACTTCTCGTGGTATGATACGATGTTTTGTGGTATTTTATTCATTGTTTACCACCCATTAGTGATGTACTCGGACATGAAGCACTTAGAGTGGTATTCTATACTTCTTCGTGGTGTTTTAGTGAATGGTTACCACCATTAAATGAAGAACTCAAAGAAGAAACACTTCTCATAGTAGGATAAGATGATTTATAGTGTTTTCTTGAATGGTTATCACGCATAATGAATTACTCATATAAGAAATACTTCTTGTAGTAGGATAAAATACTTTGTGATGTTTTCTTGAAAGGTTACAACCCATCAATGTAGTACTCCGATCAGAAACACTTCTTACATTAGGATAAGATGTTTTGTGATGTTTTCTTCAATGGTTAGCACCCCATAAATGAATTACTCATATTAGAAACAGTTCTCGTACTAGGATAAGATACTTTGTGGTGTTTTCTAGATTGTTTGTTGCCCATAAATGAAGTATCCGAACATGAAGCACTTAAAATGTTATTCTATGCTTCTTCGTGGTGTTTTAGTGAATGGTTACCACCCATAAATGAAGTACACAGACATGAAGAACTTAAAGCTGTATTCTATGATTCTTTATGATATTTTAGTGAATGGTTACAACACTTAAATGAAGTACTCAGATCAGAAACTCTTCTCGTAGTAAGATATGATGGTTTGTGGAGTTTTCTTGAAAGCTTACCACTCATAAATGAAGTATTCTGATAAAAAACACTTCTCATAGTAGATAAGATGCTTTTTGGTGTTTCCTTAAATGGTTACCACCCATAAAAGAAGTACTCAGATAAAAAACACTTCGTGGTAGGATAATATATTTTGTGGCATTTTATTGATTGTTTACCACCAATTAATGATGTACTCGGACATGAAGCACTTAGAGTGCTATTCTATGGATCTTCTTGGTGTTTTAGTGAATGGTTACCACCATTAAATGAAGTACTCGAGGAAGAAACACTTCTCATAGTAGGATAAGATGCTTTGTGTTGTTTTCTTGAATGGTTACCACGCATAAATGAAGTATTCATATAAGAAACACTTCTCGTAGTAGGATAAGATGTTTTGTGATGTTTTCTTGAAAGGTTACAACCCATAAATGAAGTACTCCAATCAGAAACACTTCTTGTAGTAGGATAAGACACTTTGTGGTGTTTTCTGTATTGTTTGTTGCCCATAAATGAAGTACCCGGACATGAAGCACTTAGAATGTTATTTTATGCTTCTTCGTGAAGTTTTAGTGAATGGCTACCACGCTTATATGAAGTACTAGAAGAAGAAACACTTCTCGTAGTAGGCTATGATGTTTTGGGGAGTTTTATAAGACTTACCCAAAAATGAAGTACTCGGATCAGAAACTCTTCTCATAGTATGATATGATGTTTTGTGGTGTTTTCTTGAAAGGCTACCACCTATAAATGTATTCTGATCTGAAACACTTCTCATAGTAGGATAACATGCTTTGTGGTGTTTTCTTGAATAATTACAACCCATAAATAAAGTACTCAAATCAGAAACACTTCTCGTGGTATGATAAGATGCTTTCTGGTGTTTTTATGATTGATTACCGCCCATAAATGTACCCGAACATGAAGCACTTAGGGTGGTATTCTATGATTCTTCGTGGTGGTTTAGTGAATGGCTATCACACTTAAATTAAAGTACTCGAAGAAGAAACAATTCTTGTATTAGGCTATAATGTTTTGTGAAGTTTTCTTGAAATGTTCCCACCCATAATTGAAGTAATCAGATCTGAAACACTTCTCGTAGTAGGATAAGATGCTACCACCGTTACATGAAGTACTCGAACATGAAGCACATAGATGCTTTGTGGTATTTTATGGATTGTTTACTGCCCATAAATGAAGTACCTGGACATGAAGCACTTAGAATGGTATTCTATGCTTCTTTGTGGTGTTTTAGTGAATGGTTACCACCCATAAATGAATTACTCGAATCAGTAACACTTCTCGTAGTACGATATGATGTTTTGTGGAGTTTTCTTTAAAGGCTACCACCCATAAATGAAGCATTCTGATTTGAAACTCTTGTCGTAGTATGATAAGATGTTTTGTAGTGTTTTCTTGAATGGTTACAATGTTGGGATTTCATGTGTAAGTTCAAGAGGACGAAAATTAAAATTTTTGCCTCTATTTAACTCAATACACAAAGGATCTTATTTATATAACAATTACAAGCAATATTACACCATGACATTTCATCGAACACCTCTTGTGCATCAACAAAACAGAAAATAGCACATTTATTTCTTGCACAAGAGTGGATAAAAGTTTATACCTAAAGAGATTGTCAAATCTCTTTGTAGAGAGGAGTCGATTTCTCTTCTAGGTCTCTTGGAAACCGTCGTCTTCCTTCTTCGGCCATGGAAGCACCCTTGTCTCTTGGTTCACCTTGAACCTAAACAACAACCTAAAACATCCTTAGATAGATGGATGTAGAGGTTAGAGCTTAGATCCAACCACCTAGATCTTCAATCTTCAATGAACAAGCTATTTCATTTGGTGGCTAAACCTTGCAAGAGAAGGGAAATAAGAACAATGGAGTTTTTCTTTCTACACACAAGAGAGGGGAAATAAGGGTTACTATTCACGGATTACTATTCATCCCACTATAGCAAGAGAGAGAAAAAGTCATTTTTCATCTCAAACAGACCCCTTTATATAGCCAAGCCCTAGGGCAACACTTGTGTTAATTATTTACACAAATGGCTATGACTACTCTCTTGTTATTCCCTAATCATATTTTGCAAGGATTTAATTTATGAGTAAATAATATTACTATATTATTCTAATATGAATTAATTTATTATTCTTATAATGCTCTCAAACATTATACAAAATAATATTCATATATATTCTCATAAATTTATTTTATGATCTAAGCATGTCATTTTACATGACATATTACTTTAACATTTTATCATATGCATTTTAACTCACACATCGTGAGATTAAATACATCATTGAAAATGTAAAATACTTGTTGTTTCTGTTCAGTTGGTGTGACCTTACAGAGGATCTACGTCATCTTGGGATATAATATAAAATACTTTATATTATGGACTATAAGAGGTTCTATCACTACATTATAGTCTCCCAAACGACATAGTCGTTACGTGCTTGATCCACTTAATTCGTGTCTATCCTTGTCTCATGATATTTTAAATAATATGCAAAATAGGATCATGTCATTTTTGCATTATATTCTTTTCTTGGTCTCTCAAGTGAATTATAAGTATAACTACATCAGTTATATTGCATGCAATATAATTTCACTTTACTAAGGGGCCCAGTAATATCATTACTCAAATAATTGAGGGACAATAATAATATTGACATATAAATTTCTCCCGCACAAGTTGTACATAACGAATTACTGTATTATTCCAATCATTTGAATGGACTTTAATAGTAATCACATTATATACATCTCATGTGAAAAACTTACATGTCTCATATATAAGATTCAAAGACACATTGGAAACATTAATGACACAAAACTAATCCATATAATGCTCCATCTAGTTAGGTCATGTTCAGTATATAAAGAATCACCATTTTATATACTCATGTCATTAAATGATAATCACTTATCAACATTTATAGAACTACAATGTACTTTAAATTGACATGACAATCTTCATGGTAAATAATGTTCCCTTTAATTACCACGATTGTGAACATATTTAGGATTATATGTTTTCATCTAAAGAGTTCTATGGTTCAAGACCATGAGCATCTTCTTGAACGCTTCTAAAGATATAACATATCAATCTCAAGGAGCATAAATGTATAATAACATTTAAAATCATAAACAATTCATAAATTCGTTATCAAAAAGATAACTTTCAAAACACACAACCTTCATACAACCCATAAATGAACTACTCAGATCAGAAACACTTCTCGTGGTAGAATAAGATGCTTTTGGTGTTTTCTCGATTGATTACCGTTCATAAATGAAGTACCTGAACATGAAGCACTTAGGGTGGTATTCTTTGTTTTTTCGTGGTGGTTTAGTGAATGGCTACCACACTTAAATTAAGTACTCGAAGAAGAAACACTTCTTGTATTAGGCTATGATGCTTTTTGTAGTTTTCATGAAATGTTCCCACCCATAAATGAAGTAATCAGATCTGAAACACTTCACATTGTAGGATAAGATGCTTTGTGATGTTTTCTTTAATGGTTACTAGCCATAAATGATGTACTCTATTAATGTTCATGGTGTTTTAGCTAATGGTTACAACACTTAAATGAAGTAATCAGATCAGAAACTCTTCTCGTAGTAAGATATGATGATTTGTGCAGTTTTCTTGAAAGATTACCACTCATAAATTAAGTACTCTGATAAAAAACACTTCTTGTAGTATGATATGATGCTTTGTGGTGTTTTTTTGAAGTTAACTAAATAAAGTACTCTGATCTGAAATACTTCTCTTAGTAGGATAACATGTTTTTTGGTGTTTTCTTGAATAGTTACAACCCATAAATAAAATACTCAGATCAGAAACACTTCTCGTGGTAGGATAAGATACTTTCTGGTGTTTTCTTGATTGATTACTACCTTAAATGTACCCGAACATGAAGCACTTAGGGTCGTATTATATGCTTCTTCGTGGTGGTTTAGTGAATGGCTATCACACTTAAATGAAGTACTCGAAAAAAAAACACTTCTTGTAGTAGGATAAGATGATTTGTGGTGTTTTATTGATTGTTAACCACCCATAAATTAAGTACACAGACATGAAGCACTTAGAGTTGCATTCTATGATTCTATTCATGGTATTTTAGTAAATGGTTACAACACTTAAATCAGTATCCGGAGAAGAAATTTTTGTCGTAGTAAGATATGATGCTTTGTGAAGTTTTCTCAAAGTAGGATAAGATGCATTATGGTGTTTTCTTTAATGGTTACCACCCATAAATGATGTACTCAGACATGAAGCACTTAGAGTTGTATTCTATTAATATTCATGGTGTTTTAGCTAATGGTTACGACACTTAAATGAAGTAGTCGGATCAAAAACTCTTCTCGTAGTAAGATATGATGCTTTGTGGAGTTTTCTTGAAAGGTTACCACTCATAAATGAAGTATTCTGATCTGAAACACTTCTCGTAGTGGGATAACATGATTTCTGGTGTTTTCTTGAATGGTTACAATCCATAAATAAAGTTCTGAGATTAGAAACACTTCTCGTGATAGGATAAGATGCTTTCTGGTGTTTTCTCGATTGATTATCGCCTATAAATGTACTCGAACATGAAGCACTTAGGATGGTATTCTATGCTTCTTCGTGGTGGTTTAGTGAATGACTACCACACTTAAATGATGTACTCGAAGAAGAAACACTTCTTGTATTTGGCTATGATGCTTTGTGGAATTTTCTTGAAATGTTCCCGCCCATATGAAGTAATCAGATCTGAAACACTTATCGTAGTAGGATAAGATGCATTGTGGTGTTTTCTTTAATGGTTACTGCCCTTACATGAACTCGAACTTGAAGCACATAAATGCTTTGTGGTGTTTTAAGCATTGTTTACTGCCCATAAATGAAGTACCGGGACATGAAACACTTAGAATTGTATTCTATGCTTCTTCGTGGTTTTTTAGGGAATGGTTACCACCATTAAATGAAGTACTCGAAGAAGAAATATTTCTCGTAGTAGGATAAGATTCTTTGTGGTGTTTTCTTGAATGGTTACTACAAATAAATGAAGTACTCAGATCTGAGACACTTCTCGTAGTAGGATAAGATAATTTGTGGTGTTTAATTGATTGTTTACCACCCATAAACGAAGTACACAAACATGAAGCACATAGAGTTGTATTCTATGATTCTTCATGGTATTTTAGTGAATGATTACAATATTTAAATGAAGTACTCGGAGAAAAACTCTTCTTGTAGTAAGATATGATGCTTTATGGAGTTTTCTTGAAAGGTTACCATTTATAAATGAAGTACTCTGATAAAAAACACTTCTCGTAGTACGATATGATGCTTTGTGGTATTTTCTTAAAAGGTTAACACCCATAAATGAAGCACTGATCTGAGACACTTCTCGTAGTAGGATAAGATGTTTTGTGGTGTTTTCTTGAATGGTTACCGCCTTACATGAAGTACTCGAACTTGAAGCACATAGATGCTTTGTGGTGTTTTCTGCATTGTTTATTGCTCGTAAATGAAGTACCCGGACATGAAACACTTAGAATTATATTCTATGCTTCTTCGTGGTTTTTTAGGGAATGGTTATCACCATTAAATGAAGTACTCGAAGAAGAAATACTTCTCGTAGAAGGATAAGATGCTTTGTGGTGTTTTCTTGAATGGTTACTACAAATAAATGAAGTACTCAAATCAGAGACACTTCTCGTAGTAGGATAAGATGATTTGTGGTGTTTTATTGATTGTTTACCACCCATAAATGAAGTACACCGACATGAAGCACTTAGAGTTGTATTCTATGATTCTTCATGGTATTTTAGTGAATGGTTACAACACTTAAATGAAATACTCGGAGAAGAAACTCTTCTCATAGTAAGATATGATGATTTGTGGAGTTTTCTTGAAAGGTTGCCACTCATAAATGAAGTACTCTGATTAGAAAAACTTCTCATAGTAGGATAAGATGCTTTGTGGTGTTTTCATTAATGGTTACCACCCATAAATGATGTACTCAGACATGAAGCACTTAGAGTTGTATTTTATGATTCTTCATGGTGGTTTAACTAATGGTTAAACACTTAAATGAAGGAGTTGGATCAGAAACTCTTCTCGTAGTAAGATATGATGCTTTGTGGAGGTTTCTTGGAAGGTTAGCACTCATAAATAAAGTACTCTGATAAAAAAAAACACTTCTCATAGTAGAATAACATGCTTTGTGGTGTTTTCTTTAATGGTTACCACCCATAAAATAAGTACTCAGATAAGAACACTTCTCGTAGAAGGATAAGATGTTTTGTGGTGTTTTATTGATTGTTTACCACCAATTAATGATGTACATGAACATGAAGCATTTTGAGTGGTATTCTATGCTTCTTCGTGGTGTTTTTGTGAATGGTTACCACCCTTAAGTAAAGTACTCGAAGAAGAAACACATATTATAGTAGGCTATGATGTTTTTTGAAGTTTTCATGAAAGTTTAGTCATTAATGAAGTACTCAGATCATAACCACTTTTTGTATTACGATAAGATGCTTTGTGGTGTTTTTTTTGAAAGGTTAACTCCCATAATTAAGTATGATCTGAAACACTTCTCGTAGTGGGATAACATGTTTTTTGGTATTTTCTTGAATGGTTACAACCCATAAATAAAGTTCTAAGATCAAAAATACTTCTCGTGGTAGGATATGAAGCTCTCTGGTGTTTTCTCGATTGATTATCTCCCATAAATGTACCTGAACATGAAGCACTTATGGTGCTATTCTATGTTTCTTCATGGTAGTTTAGTGAATAGCTATCACACTTAAATGAAGTACTCGAAGAAGAAACACTTCTTGTATTAAACTAGGGGAAATTAGTTATTTGCCACTCTAAAACTTGCAAATTAGCAGAATACCATTACAAAACAAAAAATTAGCAAAATGCCATTAAAATTCAGACTGATTTTGTTTTGTGCCACTACCATCAATAATCTTAATAAAAAATACAAAATTTTATAAATCCCAAAATTGCCCCCATCTCCTTCTCTCCCTTACCATCTCTTTTTCTCTCTTCTCCATCTTCTTTCTCACTTTTTCGTCTCTGTTCTCTCTCTCACTCAGACGGAAAAAAAGAAAGGGAGATAACCTTTCGTTGTCCCCTGAAACAAAATCAGAGTAGTCAAATCCATCGCAAGGGTCAATACTGTAGTATGCTCTCTGAAGGGGACTGAAACAAAGGCAACATGGAGGCAATGGCGATAGCCAGACAATATTGTTCTACTGATCGATTGGTACAACATGAAATGACAAAGAAAATTAGTCCAGAACAAATTTCTCAAACTATTTCCCAGTGCGTGATTTCATTAAAATTGGGAAATGCTAGCATAAGTGTAGTTAAACAATAACTAAGAACTAATTATTTACTTGTGTACACATTTCCTCTGATGTAATCAGTTTCGATCCATTTACTAATGTTCTCGGTTTAGATTATCAATTCAAACGATTTTCTTCAACGAATTTTGTTTTCAAAAAGCAACCCAGAAGCAAATATGTGGAGAGCAATTTTGGGAGAGGAGAAGGAGATGGGGCCATGGGGGCAATTTTGGGATTTATAAAATTTTGTATTTTTTATTAAGATTATTGATGGTAGTGGCACAAAACAAAATCAGTCTGAATTTTAATGGCATTTTGCTAATTTTCTGTTTTGTATTGGCATTCTGCTAATTTGCAAGTTTTGGAGTGGCAAATAACTAATGTTCCCATTAAACTATGATGATTTGTGGAGTTTTCTTGAAATGTTCTCATTCATATGAAGTAATTAGATCTGAAACACTTCTCATAGTAGGATAAGATGCATTAGACTATCTGAAGGATTGAAGAGTTGTCATCCCTACAATCAACATTATATGCGAAGGAATCTCCTCAGGAGGCGACACCAGGAAAGGCAGACGAGTCCACCTGATCCATGCAACATACTTGATGACGGTCGACATACCTACCAAACAACCAAAACAAAAGGAAATCTCATGCACGATCCTAGACTGGACAACACCAACAAGAATCAGACATGATGAATGGATGAACTTGAGTTGGAGAAAAAAAGAGAGATCAGTTTCTCTCTGAAACTCAATAACCCGGTATAATGTTTCTCATGCAAACTAGCCTTTATTATTGAAGACCCAGCAATTACATTGTAAAAGTTCTACATGTACAAGACTTGCTGGAACTTCAACAATAAGTGTTGCCTCAAACAATTTCTCAAGTTTGTAGATTTGCAAAACAACGTTTAAATCTCATCAAGATTTGCGTGTGTATGAAGAATTATTGCAGGTAATTGAAGCAAGATCAAATGAGCAAGAGATTAAACCAAGGGAGATTAGGAGCTCAAGAATTCAAGACTTGATAGGAGTTAATTAAGTTTAATCTCTTGAACTTTAGCTATTTAAAATTGGAAATTAATAAGTAAAATTCATAACAAAATACAACTTAGCTTTATAACGTCATCTTTGACGTTATAACGCTAGAGTGCTAAATCACGAAAATGGCTTTAAGTATGAAGGGCGTTCATACTTAGCGTTATAACGCCAATTCTGGCGTAATAACGCTAGAAATATGAAAATTTCAAATGGCTTTTTAAAATAGATTAAGAATGAAATAAAAATTCAAAACTTCAAGAATATGTCTTAAATAACATCTAAATTTATGAATATAAACTTTATTTCATCAAAAACATTATTTGGCTTAGTAGCAAATTTCCAAGACTCAAATTCCAAAGACTTGGCGTTATAACGCCAAGTCAGGAACTTGGCCAAATTTGGCCGTCCTGAACTCTAGCATTATAACACCAAGTCTGGCGTTATAACGCCATATTGAATCAGATTTTAAAACCAAGTTTTAAAATAGAAAATGATCAAATAAAAATTCAAATGTTCAAGATTATGTCTTAAATATTGTCTAAGATTATCAAAATGATTTTAATTTGTTCAAAAATATTGTTTTGAATAGTAGCAAATTTTCAATCAGATTTTCCAGAGACTTGGCGTTATAACACCAAGGTGATCAAATTGCCAAATTTTTCTAAGTATTAGACTTTTTTGGCGTTATAACGCTAGATCAAATTTTAAACGTCACAAAATTTTGTCCTGACTTGGGATGGCGTTGTAACGTTAAGTTTTACACATAACTTGGTATTATAATGCTAAGTTAAAACTTCACAAAAATACAAATCCAACGATAGCATTATAATGTTATGTTTTCTATAGAACATGGCGTTATAACATTATGTCCGGAAGACCTAACTTTTTGTAGAATTCAGAACCTATAAATGTGACCATCTTCTTCATTGCAACTTAACAGAAACTAAAGCTTTTAAAACTCTAAAACCAGCAACCATTATAGCACTCTAAAGCTTGTTCCAACTTGCTAAATTCCTCACTAAGCCTCCCAATTTTATTTAGCTAATTCATTCCAGTGATTCTTGAGAGTTAGCTTGTGCAATTAATTTAATGTTTTACCATCTGTTTCTCTACTTTTCATTAGTGAACCGTTTGATTAATTAATGGTTCAATTATCCTACCGGAGTGTGTAAAGGAGGTTGGATTCTGCCGTTGTACTCAAAACTTGTGTTAGTGAAGCGGATCGGGTTTTTTATCGCAAGAAGTGAGGGCGTCGGGGACCTGAAGACGTAGACGAGGCCATCGTGCAAGCCAAACTTCGTCAACACGCGACTGGACATTTCTTTCCCTTATCTCTCTTTATATTCAATTGTATTATTTGCTTGTGTTTGAGAATTGTAAATTGAATTTGAGCTTGAATTGTGCAATTAGGAAAATTAAGTAAATTGCTTGTGTAATTGCTTGGTAGTAGTGTGTTTGTGCAAATTGAAATTAGTTGATTTGGTGTATTGAGCTATTGTCTCTTGAAATTGAATTGGTGAAAATTACAATTAGAACCTTATAATTTTAATTAAGTCAAAAATTAGTCACAATTTAGACCGCCTAAGTTTACAAATTGGTGAAGCAAGAGCATTTGACAAGAGCAATAAATCGTCACAGAGAGGTTGTAGGCATCATATGAATACACTAGCAAGGGCATTCTGACAAGAGCAATAAAGACACCAATCTCTTCAAAACGCACTGTCTACTAGCCCAAAGGATTTGATCGGGAACATATTCGACTGAAGGTTGGAACAAGAAAATGGTAGAGTTTGGAGGGTGACCAACAAAATACTAAGATATACAAAGAAGATTGAGGCTGAGAGTACAAAGGAGCTGGTTATGGCATTGGAGATGCTTGCTGATATGAATAAATGGCTCAGGGAAAGAGGAATAGGAGATCTAATGGATCATGATGAAGATACTAGAGCCACCTTTGGGAACAATAGAGGATCATTTGGACGAGCCTCGAAAAACATAGATGGAAATGTCAAATGTGTCTATTGGGAACATATGCACCATTAAACCAAATACATTGGGAACAAGGAGGCTTTAATGGGTAGTTAATTCTTGGGAAGAAGAAGAGTTGACGACACAGGGCAGCATAATAATTGTGCTGAATATCTGCCTTATTCGCCTCGACTCAACCAGACGGTTCCTTTTTTGCAAATTTGTCTTTATTTCTTTCCTTTTTTGCAAACTGAGAACGACTTACCATATTTTTTTTTATCGCTGAGGCATTATATTTTAACCGTACAGAGGTATTTTTGGCAAAACAAAACAATCACACCATTTTTAGTCGAACGCATTCATTTCTTAAATTCTTTATAAGATAGTATAGATATAAATATAAAAATGAACTAGTACACTCATTCTGCATGCGTTTTGTTCTTTCACATGTTTTTTTTAACGCCAGAGCAATTGAAAACCCTTTTTTCCCTCAAAAAGAGTAGTAGCTGCGGCTTGTTACGCTCGTAATTTTATGTCTCAGATTTTTTTTTTGTCCGTAGGCTTATAACACACACTCACAAATAAATCATAAAATAAATTTGGACCTTACTACTACATATTAGATATGACTGACAAGTTTTTTTATTCATTGCCCGTAGGCTTACAACACACACCCACAAACAAACTAGAAAATAAACTTGAAAAAAACATTTCTAACAATAGTTCATGTCGGAGCTTGAATTGCAGACATCCTCATAAAATATTGTGCCTTACTACTGCACTAAGTAGGGGTTGTTGAGATTTTTTAATAGGATCAATCTCTAATTATTATATATAAATTGACAAGATCAGTACCAATTTGTAGGACGTGGAGTTGGTAATTCTGATACTTTTGCCAGCCCTCTGAGAAATGGGTTTGACTGCGACCAACTGTTTCTGGCCCAGAACAGAGGAATTAGTATAGCCCAATTAGAGAGATCCCGAGCGAATGTGTATTGACGCCCCCATCCAAGTAACCGTATTCTCGGCACTCATTTTTTATGGGTAATCTCTATATTCGTTAATTTGGACCGTCCGATTAGATTTGAACGGCTGACCGTCAATTATATGATTCAGAGAATTTGTATTATAAAATCAGATCCGTTCAAATCTAATCCAACGACAAATTAAACAGATGCAAGATTTCCTTTCATCCTACAACTCTCACTCGCCGTCTAGCGCCTCTTTCCGTGTCCACTTTTCTTGTATAGAGATTCTAGTCGCGCACAATCGATAATTGCCTTGTAATTATTTGACCCAGAAGTGGAGAATTCCCACTTATTTCATTGAAATATTAATCGGAGTCTTACAAAAAACTACTCTAATTACTACCCTAAGTTATAATATTACTCTAGTCTTAATTCTACTTACTCCTATATATCTAGTTTTAGCACAACCAATATAACCTCAAAATGGCCTTTTGTCCTTCGCTTTTCTTCTGTACTTGTCCTTCTTTTTTACGATGTAACTGTCTTCTTCTTCACTCTCTCTTAACAAAAGTAAAACTTAACTACAACTATGTTTTATCTCTCTCTCACCTAGTGGAACCTGGACCAGTATCCTCTGGGTATCTCATCCGCTCCGCACTCTGCGTATCGCAATATAGACCGTCGGATTGAAGATCGACGCTCGACCGCCACTGATATGAATCAGAAGGCCCCCTTGTATTGTTGAATCGGAACCGTTGATATCAATCGGACGGTCCAAATCAAACGATACGCACTCTGGGTAGCGATTTCGCTATCCAGAGAATATCGATTCGATGGAACCTCCATCCCAGTCAAATAAATTTTTTTCTTTGGCACAATCTCCACGTCAGAAACGTCCTCATCTTCTATCTCATTCAGACCCCAGTCTGAATATCCAGAGCTATCCAATCTCCATGTCAGTAATAAAGAGATGATCAATTGTTTCTTCTAAACCACAGAAAACACACTCGGTATTAATATTCATA
Source organism: Eleocharis quinqueflora (assembly GCA_964058865.1). Classification (NCBI taxonomy): domain Eukaryota; kingdom Viridiplantae; phylum Streptophyta; class Magnoliopsida; order Poales; family Cyperaceae; genus Eleocharis; species Eleocharis quinqueflora. Next base: position 58,794 of record CAXKVX010002571.1, read on the forward strand.
CCCCTAACTGTGAGATTATATTTAGTTAATATTTTCTCTCTTTTTACTTACCATAGAAAAACTTTGATTTTTAAGGGCATTTTCATTTCCCAAATAGTTTCATATTCTTGCCTCGTAATTATATTTATAAGGCTTAAATTAAAAGTATTATACTATAATTTACAATAATTAGTTTCTAAGCAAATTAAATTTGGTGGAAATCTCTCTGCCAACTATTCCAGAAGGCAATACTGCAGCTGAAGCACTAAAGTTCAAACAACTAAAAATTCGCTCTGGGGGCAACAATAATATTTTAAAAGAAATATCTGGCATCTATTTGATACTGTGGCATTTTCTTTTTCATGGAGAATGGGTGTCATAGTTTGTTACCTACAAACTAACAATGAAGTGGACATAAGCTTCATATCGTAGTTAAAGATGTCATAGTTTATATTTGATTTCTGTAGCAAAACCTAATCATGCACTTGGATCCTTGTCAGATTACAAACATAAAATTAAACTGATAACTTGCACAAATACAGGCAGAATAAAAACCCCTAAATACAAAGCCCACGTCTCAATTCTAGCGAGGAGTGTGCACCTGAAGTGGTGTTACCATTGGTGATGCGGCGCTTGCACTACTGGTACCACTTCTGGCATTCTCAAATCCAGCTTTGAGACCAACTTGGTGCAACTGGTGTACAACATGCGACATCCTAGGCCGCACTGAAGGGACGTGTTGGGTGCAAGCATACACCAAGTCCACCACCTTCTGCACTACCCCTGCCACTGGCATGTCTTGCACCACTGGGTCCACCAGCTCAACATATCTGTTTGCTTGTACCTGTATAGACCACACAAAAAAATTATGATTAGTCTGGTTGACGATTGTGATTATACCCACATGTTTCTGTACAGTTTTATGACAAATAGTTCGACTTAGGCAAATCAAAGGATTATTTAATTAGAAGCAAACAATGACCAAGTTACCCTAAACTTTTTCTATTAATAAATCAACATTATTTACTGATAAAAGGCTTATTTAAGCTCCAAACAAAATATTAAACTTTGTTTTGCTATATAAAAAACAACCCAAGTCCCAATAAAAATGATTATGCAGCAAAAAATCTTTGTTTCCTATAACTTAAACTATTCAAATATAAGCTGGAATCTCTGTTACTCATAAATTCAGCGAAAATGGCCCCGAAGGTTGAAGCATCAACTGCACTTAAAAGCAAATAGTAAAATAGTTATGACTAAACCTTCACAAACTGAACAACTATTACCAAGAAGTCAAAAGGATTCTTTCATTATACACTTAACACATGGTAGGGCATTCCTGCAGGATATTACGAATTTCACTAAAAGCATTGCCTAAACGGAAAAAATAAAAAATAAAAAAAGTAAACATTACCAGAGGGGTAGCCCATTCAAAAATAGTTTGAAATCCACCAACTGAATTGACAGATTGTGCAGGTCGCCTCCCGCTTACTATTTCAAGGAGGAGGACACCGAAACTGTACACATCACTTTTAGTAGTTAATTCGTTGCGGTAAATGAATTCAGGGGCGAGGTAGCCATACTTGGCAGCAGTGACAGTTCGCTCATGCATAACATCCCACGGCACAAACTTTGAGAGACCAACCCCCATGAGGTGGGCCCTGAATTCCTCATCTAAAAGCACATTGCTAGCACGTATTTCTCGGTGCACTACTTGAGGTTTTACCTTGTCGTGAAGAAACCTGTTGGTTTTAGGTGAGGATTATTGTTAAGGCAACACAAATAAAATAATCCAAGGCTGGAAATTGTCACTATGATGAGAAGAAAGGTTTCCAGAAGCACCTTGCAAATAAGAAAGATTTCTACAATTTTAGCGTTATGACTTAATGAGAGAACTGATTTCTCAGCTTTGAGAAGGATTACCGTGCAAATAAGAAGGGTTCCACAATTTTAGTGTTTTGGCAGTACTGATTTGAATTATTTTCTATAGAACTAATCTGATTCTAATTGAGAATAGGCACTAGCAATTTTTGTGCGAGATATATTATTTACATATTATATCTTTCCTCCAATAATAGACAAAATGACTAATGCCCACAAAAGTCATGCAGACATAGCCTTGGTTTATTACAATTTACAACCATTATAATGAAAAATAATAAGTGTTTTTTATGCAAAACCAAACATTATGTTCAAAAAGCATTTTGCAGAACCACAATGGCACCATATATGAAGAGCAAATAGGCAAACCCAAAGCAACACTCCAGCCGACAATTTTAGTAAATTTTTGCATGTAACAGATTTTCAACAATATTACTTACGCAATCCCTTGAGCAAGTGTAGTTGCAATACGCATGCGCATTCCCCAATCCAAGATACGGCCACCTCTAGGTATGCGGTGCAACCACTTATCCAAAGGCCCATTAGGTACAAACTCATACACTATATACCGTTCACCATGGTCATAGCAGCACCCCTTTACGGCAACCAAGTTGGGATGGTGCAACCTGGCCACTCGACCTATCTCAGAGTAGAACTCCTTTTTCCTTTGCAGGCTTGATCTCTTTAATCTCTTGACTGCCACACGAGAACCGTCTGGCAGGATCCCACTGTAAGTCCCACCGGTTTTTGCATTGCCAGGAAGTCGGCTTCCTTCACTGAAGTTTTTTGTAACTATTCTGACCTGAAATTTCAGGTAGTATAAGTAGTGCATGGTACTGTTTCTGGATGTATGACAGATTACTGGGCTCTCTTGGCTGTACCCCTTCCCAGTAATGCAAGAGTTAATATATTAGATACTGCTACTAAAACTGTGTTGATACAGGACCAGTTACATTAACAAATTACCCACGGTTTTGTACCAGCTTCACATATACTACTTTTCACTGTAGTATTGCACTGGAACATATAACTCCCAGACCTGACAGATATGATAGAAAATTTTGGTTCTGCTCGTGGCTAGCGCCCAGCAGCATGTGTGGGAACTTGATGGCTTCTTTGAAACCAAAACCAATGACAACTACCATTGATTAGGCCTACTGAAAGTAACTCAGAAAATAGATATATCACTATATTGTATCAACGAATTACCTCTTCTGAGGTGAAAACTCGCCACAGAGGGGGGACCAGAGCTGATGTGGAGGGGCTGGAGGCATTGCGAGAACGCCTCTTTCGCTTGCTTCGTCGGTAAACAAGAAGCCACACAATGACAGTTAGAGTTATGACCAGAATCAGACCACTGACTATTCCTAGTATCATTGTGTACTCCTTTGATTTATTTTCACCTGTGGATTTATTCGATTAAACAAAAGCATTCATAGAAAAAGGGAACAGTTTCATCCAGGCCTGTGCAAACACAATACATTCAATAACACTGAAAAAGAAGAAATATCTCATACTCCCTTCTATTAAATTTAAGATAGCATATTACAGATAGTGTAGAGAAGAACAATGAGGAAATTATCTTTCAAAGCAAATTGATAGAGAGGGTAAAGGTATACACCTATTTTCTATTTTTCCTTTTTTTTGACAGGATAAGTGGTGCTTCTCACATTATAGGTACACAGGTAAGATACATGTGATATTATCCTTAAAAAAGAAAGAACGATTAGATGGTACTTTTCATATCCCATTTACTCTTAGTGTTTTCCGTTACTGTCTTCATTTGTGCAGATAATACAAAAATAAATAAGAAAGGCTCATCAATGTTATAAAAATTTTGCGCATGAAGAATTTTTCTTTAGATTCTATTCAGGACCCAAACTTTTTGCAGGTAGCTCCTATATTTCTTTTTTCTTATTTTCAATCAAATTTCTTCCGTCAAACTACTGTACATCATGTTCTAACTTCTAACTAATAAAGGAAAGTCTGAAAGTTTATCAAAAAATTCAAGAGTGAAAACAACAACTTACCATGATCTGTGGTGCAAATTAGCCCATGAGAAGCATTGCATCTCGCTCCGACAAGTGCATCCTGGCCATTCAAAACCAAGCCACACACCTCACTACAATTAGAGCCGATACATGTGGCAGCTATTGATTGGTTCCAGCCACTAAAAGTGACAGAAGAAACGTTGTACCCTTGGGCTCCAACCCAACACCCTGATGAACTAGTACATAGAGACTGTGTGAATTTTAAATCTTTTGCTGATGATAGCACAGCCAGGTGACCTTTCAGATCATTACAAACCTTCTTGGAATTATACCAATTTTGAGGAGTTGGTACATACATGTAGCATTTGTTTGTTACAGTGTTTATTTCCCATCCAATCTGACATGACGATGAAGCTGCACGTAATGGAGCAAATAAACTGTAAAAATAGAAGTTTGCAAATAAACTAGGCACCCAATCTGGGGATGCAAATAACGCCCAAAAAAATTAATATTGGAATCCCCGTTTACAATTCACATTTGCAGTTATTTTCAGATATACCTGCCATAAGAGAATATTTAAGCCCACTAAAAATTAACTATTGTTCTCTTAAATGTTTCACAAATGAGGATATTAGTAATAAAAGCACAACTGTCAGAATAAGAAGAATGCATCTTTGCGCTGCATTAACATATTGGGTCTTATCTGCGGATAAATATAAAATACGCCAGGTCTGAGCCTTGCATGCTGCACTGAAATCACTAGTAGACTCACTATGACCCACTAAGATTCCAACTTCGAGCATACCATAAACCTCCTTAAAACCCTATTCCAGTATAATACAGTATTAGACTTAAAAGGAAATCATGGACACAGATTAATTTATGAGGAGCTCCTTAACAATACTTAGGTATAGCTCCTTAATCTCTCTATGCAGAGTCCAACAGCAGAGAACAACAGTTAGTAATGCTAAACTAAGAAAAGAAGAAGTTAGTAAACTAAGAATAAGAGGACTGATCCATGGCTCTTGCTCACTCCGACTCTTTCTCTTTACTTAACCGCAGAGACGGTGGAGACACCATTCTTAGTCTTTCAATTTAGTGGTCAGTTCAACAACATCTACAAAAAATGATTTTGGTTCCATTGACCTCACCCTCTCTATATCTATCTGCAGCTCCCCCGCAACTACAAAAATGCCGTAAATGTGTTGACCAGAATGAAAATACGAGAAATAGGCGTTGTGTGACTGAGATTACACAAAAATGGAAACAATAATAAATCATATATTTACTAAGCATCTAAAGAGCTAAAGTGGCACATGCGTACATACATTCATTGTACAAGTAGACTTAAATCATTGTAATACAGTACGGGTGTAAAGGGGGTGAAGGGGATGGTTACTACTGGTCAGAAATAAAAAAGGTCAGAAGATTGATCATTAATTGGGGGTACATCATTCAGAGAGGTAAAAAGTCAGAATATTGTTCAATAGTATTTGATTTAATAGGTCATAGCATTTAGGGTTATTTAAGACTTAAGATAAACTTTCATGGATCGCATGTAAGCTATCAAATAGCAACCTTTTATCTTATTTCCCCCTAGATTAAGCATCATATTAGTTACACAGTACAAAAATGAGCTGAGGGAGCTGGTCGATAAATGGAGGGAGGGTGAGGGGAGAGAGAGAAAACTTACAGTGTTCGGCGCTGGCTGAGAGGAGAAAGACAGATACGAAGGAGTAGAGGCCAAAACAGGAGAGGAGAGAGATCTCATTTCCAAACTTTTTCGCCATTAAACCTCTCTCGCTCTCTCTCTCTCTCTTCCCAGTCAAGTGTTGAGGTCTACTCAAGTACAAGTGTAGTAACTACTAAGTACTAACTACGGAAGGTGTTCTTCTACCGCGCGCAGCACTCGACGAATTTGATTCAAAGGTCTGATATTATAAAGTTTAGTTTGTACGAATCTCGATGCAAATCAAAGACTGAGATTTGTTGCGCAGCACGCATAGTATTTTTGCTGCGCGGTAGAAGATCTTGTTCCGCTAACTACAGATGTACAGAATCGAGGGACAACGAAGAAGAGGAAATTTTCATAAACGGTCAAAGAAAGGCTAAAAAACATAGATCCAACCCTCTCTGAAAATTTCACTAGAGATGTGACAAAACCCGGGCGGGTCGACCCGCCCATGGTCTGATTCGTACCCGGTCCGTGATCGACCCGACCCTACCTGTGGAAAAAAAACCCGAGGGTCTAGGGCGGGTCGGGTAGACCAAATTATCCGAAACTCGTCCCAACCCGTGACCCGACCCGTGGCAAATTCGACCCGTGCCCGACCTGTGATACCCGTGATAGACCCATCATTTCATCGGTCAATTACAAATCACTTTGTGTCATTTCGAATTCAAAAAAATTCAAAAAAAATCGAAAAAAATAAAAACAATATTGGCAACAAAAATAATTAAAAATTCAGATTTTCTTGAAGTTGTACCATTTTTTTCCAACTTTTTCAATACAAAAATTCAAAAAAAAATTCTGACGGGGATCCGACCCATCCAAACCCGTGCCCTTCCGGGTTTATCACGGGTCGAGTTGACCCTTTTCATTCCGGACCCATGCTTACCCGCCCCGCCGTACCCGTGGACCTGTCCAACCCGTGGATCCGTGAATCTGTCCGAGTTGGATCCACGAGTACCCGACCCGTTTGGAAAACTCTAAATTTCACCAACCATTAAGAACATATGATGCTTGCGTCTTTAAATTTTCTTATTTTTTCCAACTTTGATGCACCTCTCTAATTTTCAGAACAAATTTTACACTTTAGGAATATAAGTAAGACTTACGCTCTTAAAATGCTTAAAGATTCTTGCTCATTGGTGAAACTTTTAAAGAATATTTGATCTTACCTGTTAATTTGTTTTCCCTTTGAATGTTTATGAAGACAAAATTCCCAGTTAATATTTGGAGACAAAAAATTGAGGTATCTGAATCACTAACTCCCTAGCCTCTCTTATTTGAAGCTGATTGACAAACTTTCTTATGATTTCTTCATTTGTTTTGTCATTTGCCATTTTGGATAGTTTATGTGTGTAGAGAGAACAGGATAACGAAGAATTAGTATAAATGGCAGAATGAGAAAGAGCTTGTTGAGACTTACGGTACTTTTGAGAATGCTGACGATACTTCCAAGGAAATGATCTGGTTGTCCAGATTCTTTTAAATTAGAGATGTGACTCCTCAGTTGCATCCCTTGAAAAGTCCCCACAAATGTATCATTACACTATTTACTTGTATTTACCACTTCTTGAAAAGTCCCTTGGGGCGACGTGTCAAGGTTAAACTAGCTTTCAGAATATCCTGAACCATTGTAAATTTTCTTTGGTGTTCTAGGATTTTTGTCAGCACGTTTGGGCCATAGTGGGCCTAGCTCTACTGGGTTTTCCTATTTTAATAGGTTTCCCCTACTTCAAACCTTTTCCTTATACATATGTCCTGGGCCTAGGCCCAATATTCTCTTATCAGAAAAACTTTTTCTTAGTAGTGTAGAATCTTGTACATGTGTGCGTAATATCTATAGTGTTTTGAAAACTTAGATTCACAATTTGTGCAAGATGGATATGGAGCATCAGTAGGTTTATGGACCATCTTCTTCAATGGTTGGTGACTCTGTTGATTGACCATGGTGTGATGCTCTTTTTGAGAGGTCTCCTCCAGAAATATCGGTCTATCCTCACTTCCTCTTACTTCCTTTCGAGTTTTATATAGCTCGTATGCTTTGTGCTTCTCAATGAATTCTCCTCTTCTTGCCTTATCCATATCATCCTCTTCATCATCCTCCGAACTTGTCCAGTCTGGAATATCATCTTCGAAGTCATCGTCTAGTTCACTTGGTATTTGGCTATTGAAAAACCAGTCACTAATAACAATCCTGCACCATCTTAACCTTCCATTGAAGCCTACACCTACATATTTGGGGATTTCCCAGGGATTGTCAATAATTACATCTGCCTTTACATAACAGCTATATGTTACTGACAAATTTCGGGGATTTAATTACTTAAGTATTCCCCCACAAGCTGTCACCATCTTGTTAATATTCCTTTCACCCCAGCATTCTAATGGAAACTTTTTAATTTGAATATGAATCGTGTAACGATTTTCCAATCGAATGGAGTTCTCATTGGGGTCGTATCTCTGAACCTCCCAGTTATGAATTGCTCCCCATTCTTGCAAAACTTGTATAATACTGTCTATTTGGGATCGAGTAGGGATGCAAATAACGTATCTCTTCCAGTCAGTGCGCCATACCGGTAATCTGACTGATAACCCCCAAAATTGAAGGCTAGGAACTCTCGGATTGGTTTGAAATTACGAATTAGTGTTGATGACGTATGCATGTCCCATACTTGAATTGCATGCTCCACCTTTTCTCTTAGATCCCAAAAGAAAGGTTCTGCTTTACACTACAGCATTACTGCTTTTTCCAAGGAGGGTAAAGGTCTTTCCTCCTCTCGGCATAGCAGCCGCTCTGTTTAGAATAGATCATATCTTTTTTTAGCTTTGAAAGACCAGTATCCTTTTTTAGCTTTGAGAGAAAGGAAAAGAACGATTATGTATGGAGGAGATAGGTAGAGAGAGAAAGCTAGAGCACGAGAAAAGGAGATGAGGGAGTCAGATCGCCTAGAGAGAGAGGCTGTGGTTTTTAAAAATATAAAAAAATGCTGCGATGCAACATGTATAATAAATAAAAGGTAATAAAAAAATATTAATCATGATGGGAAGTATCAATTCTACGATGAAAACATTGACAAAGTCCATATGATTTTGTCGCAACATATTGTAAAGTGTTTACAGTTTACTCTTTTAAATGAAAAAAGTATAAGCCTACAGACAATGAATCAAAAATAATGAAAAAAATTGCGAATCATGTGTCAAACGAATCAAACAGTTTTCTAGTGCAATAGTATAAAGATTGATTGTAAGTATTAATTAGTCTAAAATAAATATTTAGTCAAAGTAATCAGTACCAACAACGATGCAGTAAATGTAACATATCAGCATCTTTCAAACCAAATAACGTTGGATTTTTGCAATATCTTAGATCATTGGCGTTACATTTTTATCTTTTTTAAAAGCGAAACGACCACTTCAAAAGTTCGAGTTAACTTTGTCTTAATTTTCTTTGAACCAACACTTCCCTTATCTAAATTCAACTTTTTTCCTGTCCTGTATTTGAGGGGGGAATTCGACAACATTTAAAGAAAATAGTGAGACTTAATATTGTATGGAAATTTTTATTCATAAATTAAATTGAACTTTTACAAAATAAAATAGAAATAGTGGGTTTACATGAAACAAAAAAAAACAGAATATCTAAAAGAGTTGCGTTATCAATACTTCCTTCTGATTTTGAGTGGATTCATTTAGATGCAAATGGAACAGCTGGAGAGATATTATTGGATTATAAGACATCTTGTTTTCAAGGGTTACTTTCATATGTAGCAAAATATTCTATATCTTTAAACTAAAAGATGAAAAAACACAATTTATTTTTTAGGTGACTTTGGTGTATGGACCAACAATACATACACAAATAAAAATATTTTTTTTGACGAATTAGAAACTTTAAGTTCTCTTTGGATAGGAGCTTGGCTCATGATGGAAGACTTTAATGTGCTTAGATATAAATATGAAAAAAACAAAAACAATTTTAATATTTCAGTGGCAAGGATGTTTAACTCATTTATAAATGATGCAACGCTAATGGAGTATCTTTTATTATCTCATAAATTCACTTGGTCTAATATGAGGACAATGCATTGTCTAGCTTTACTAGAAAAATGTTTATACAACATGAAAAGAAATTCTAAAATTGGATTTTCACAATGCAAGATAAGACATTTAATGCAACTAGAACTGCCAATAAATGAGGTGATCATTTTACAAGTTTGGAGCTTCATTGTCTGACAAGACACAAATCATACCACATTCTTTTGATTTTATCAGATAAGATATCTACAATAAATAATATATTGTAGATATGAGAAATCATGAGCTCTGATAAAAGGATTCATTTTGGAGAAATTATGGAAATCTATGAAAGTGGGCTCAGATATAGCTACTTCATGGTGCTCAAAGATGAAAATATTAAGGAAAAATTAAAGGATGGTAAAAAAAATCACTATGGTTAGAAAAAATGAATATATGAAAAATCTGGACAGACTTGAAAAAATTCAAGAAGATAGGAACTTATATGTGGATGAATTGGTCGACTATATAAACATAAGTCAAAATTTAGATAAGATTTTTATGAAGAAGAATGGTATTTGAAAACCAAATCCAAAATGGACTGGCTACTAATGGGGGATAGAAATACCAAGTATTTTCATCAAAGTGCAACTCTAAGATAAAAAAGAAAATTGATTCATGGGCTTAAGATTAATGGTTCCATAGAACATGATAAAAAAATTAAGGAAGTATAACAACTTTTTACAAATAATTATTGGTGTGAGGATAATTTGGTAGAGATGGATCAGAGCTTTTGGATGGAATTTGATAAATTGAATCAAGAGATGCATCAGACACTGATTGTTCCATTCTGAGAGGAAGAGATACCTAAGGCATTGTTTTCATTCAAAGGTGACTCGTCTCCTGGACTAGATGGTATGCCATTCTCATTTTATCAACAATACTGGTCAATTTTGAAAGAAGATATAATTCAAGTATTTCATAAGTTCTATATAGATGAACTAGATGTTAGAAAATTGAATAAGGCCATGATATATCTTATACCAAAGGTTCTAAATGCTGAAGATATCAAGCCATTAAGACCAATTTTAATGATTAACTCTATATACAAACTGCTCACCAAATTGTTGACAACCAGACTTGAACCAATTTTTAATTCATTATTAGATCAATCTCAACAACTTTCATGAAAGAAATATTCATACTAGATAATGTAATATGTGTATCAGAAGTGGTGTATTCCACCAAAAAGTTGAATAAAAAAAAGATAATTCCCAAAATTAATATTGAGAAAGCTTATGATAGAGTTAATTGGTCTTTCCTATTTGAAATGCTACAAGAACAAGCCAGAGGGTTTTCTCCTAGATGAATCAATTGGATAAGAAATTTATTGCAAGGAGGATGGGTTTGCATTAACATAAATGGTGAGAGATCAAACTATTTTGAAGTAAAGAGAAGTTTTAAACAAGGAGACCCCTTTCTCCTATTCTTTTTAATCTAGTAGCTAACACCTTAAATTGTTTGATGAAAAAGGCGAGGGATAGTAATTTGATCAAGGGTCTGGGTCATACTCTTTCTGATGGTTTGCAATTGGCCAACCTCCATTAAGCATATGACATTGTAATAATGTGTGAGGTAAGGGAAGAGATGATACAGGTTATTAAATGAGTTTTATAGGTTTTGAGGTACTGATAGAAATGAAAGTTAACTTTGAGAAATGTCAAGTTTACTCTATAAATTTAGATAATTAAAAGGCTTCAAGATTAGCTGAAAGATTTGATTGCCAAGTTGCTTCTTAGCCAATGGAATGTCTTGGTATTCCAATTCACTGGAGGAAAACCAGGGCCAAAGATTAGGTAGAAGTAGTTGATAGATTTGAAAGTAAATTACAAATCTAGAAGAGATCCATGCTTTCATTACGATGGAAGTTGATTCTTATAAATAGTGTACTATCTGCCTTACCATTATACTTGATGAGTTTCCACATAATGTCTGTCAAAATTAGAAAAAAAAAACTTGATCAAATTAGAAACACGTTTTATGGAATGCATGTAGTAAAAAGAAGATACATTTTTGTCAATGGGATGATGTTTGTGGGCCTAGAGATAAAGGAGGGTTGAGTGTTAAATTTGAGAGATATGAATATATCTCTCATGTGTAAATGGCTCTGGAGGTTACTTGATCCTGAGTGTGAGGGCTAGTGAAAAACTTTATTGTTAGCCAAACACTTGAATTTAGCAAATAAACATATGTGGTCTGACTTTTGGAAAAGTTTACAAGCTTCCAAACAAATTGTAGATGCAAATAGATTTATTTTTATTGGGGATGGTACAAATACTTACCTCTAGAGAGATAAATGGATTGGTTAAATTCCACTTAAAATCTTGTTCAATTCCTTATATGAGATATGTAACCAGAAAGAGATAAAGGTTAATGCGATAGTCAATACAGGATTTAGGAATTTCACATTTAGAAGAAATTTATCTGCAGTGCAAATAGAAGAATTTCTGAAATTGCAAAAGATAGTCTTTGCATTGCCCTTGAATAATAAAAAAAGATAAAGTTTTATGGCAGAATAGCAAGTCTAAAAAAATCTATCAAATAAAGAATTATATAGATGCATTACTGATAGAGGATGGTCAGTTTTAACTTTCGATTATTTGGCAATTGCAGGTGTCATTGAAGATGAAGATTTTCTTATGACTTATAATAAAAAAATTAGTTAAAACAAACTTGGCTGCCAGAGGATGGGATGGGGATATCGAATATCATTACTGTGGTTTCAATGAGAATATCACTCACTTATTTTTTAAATGCACTAATAGTAAAATTTTATGGAGATAAATTCTTGAACCTCACAATGAAATGCCAAAATTTTTGACATATTTGCATTTTGTGATAAATAAGAATTCTAAGGATGAAATATTGCATATAGCGTGTACTGTCATATTTTGCATATGTTGGATCGCAAGTCCGCAAGAAATGATTGCATTTTAATGATGCAACACATTTGTCTACTAAGTCATTTTTAGCCAAGACTGAGCAAATGTTTTTGTATTGGTCAGGTACTAGCAAGAAAGCATGGATGGAGACCTTGAAGTATTGATGGATGGCAAGGAAGAATGCAATGAGACCAAATTGGAGATGAAGGCAAGGCCTTACTCAGTGAGGATGAGGAGGGAGTGCACTGACTCGATGATAAGTTTGGCACAAGAAGTGGGGGATTTAACTCTGACAATATGAAGACTAACTACACAAACATGGATCTTCTTCTTGTTTGGTTTTTATCATTTTATGTATGAGAGTTGGATGACAGAAGTGAGCTCTCAGTTGGATACATATTTAATTGTTGTAGGGGAGCAATGTCGAATTATGAATTCAAATGTAATAAATGAGATGGATATTGGGATTAGATAGGATGGAGACGTCAGTACTTAACATATGGGTACTGACGCCAAAGTATTATGGAGTCGGATAGAGTTGACTTTATTTTTAGGTGGTTACTATTCTGTAAATCTTTGTTTCAGTTAATGAAAATGAAGATGTGGGTTCCCCCCTCCACTTGTTTCACAAAAAATAAAAGATAAATGACTTTGATAAATTGTTCAGACTTCCCAAAAAAGGTATTCGAACTGTTAATATTTTAGCACTCAATGTACACCACAAATATCTTTGTAAGATATCTAAAGATAATAATATATATACATGGGCAGATTCAGAATTTTCGTCACGGAGGGGTAAAATCTATAAAAAAAAATTCAGATAGACAAAATGAGGCACATTTTAGAACAATCCAAATTATAAACATATTTTTCAAAAAGAATTGGTGAAGTATATATATACTGTAATGATGTGCATCATACGTTATGCACATCACATATGGTTTTACAAACTGCCAAAAAGGTAGTTTGTAGGATTAAAATTCATTTCTTGTTTGACAATTTGCAAAACAAATCAGTACTAACCTTGCACAATTGAGTTTTGGTGAGATGCAGGTTGATACAGATACACATCAATGTTGCAAAGGCTCAAACATGCATATACAAGTTAAGACATACTCAAATACGTCAAGAGCAAGCAAATTGGGTACTTTCAGAGCAATGCGTTACCATAATGAATGCTTAACCCATCACAACGGGTGCCAACTTGTCACAACGGGTTGAAGAGAAGAAGAGTTGGAGAAGTGAAAGATTTCATAGGCATGTGTTACTGTAACGCATCAGAGACCGTCACAATGGGTTCCTCACCCATCAACGAGTTCTCAAACCCGTCATAATTGGTTTCCAACCCGTCACAATGGATTCCTAACCCGTCACAATAGGTTCCTGCTCAATAGGGCCCAAAAGTCAGTGAATCAAGTAGAGAAGGGCAATTCTGGAAAGCTGACAACCTGTTATAACGAATTCTGTAATGCGTTGTGAGATTCTGTAACGCAGGAGCTCAAAATCAAGACTCCAAGACTTCAAGAGGTATTGAACCTATATATATCTTGGAGTACGAACTTGGAAGACATCTAAAACCCTCTCCAAACTTTCAAGCATTCAATTGAGCACCAGAAAGCGCACTAGAGCCTTCTCCTACAGTTTTCTAACCTAAGAGACTTAAGATAGCTACAATCATCTAATTGTCAATCCGAGAACACTTATTCTTGCTAGTTTATAGACTTTGGTGCACTACATTATGTTGTCAAGTAGTGCAATTGTGTAGTCAATCGGACATTTTATCTTTTAAAGTGGTGTAGCCCCTTGCATGAGGTTTAGGAATCTAAGATTGATTTGCTTATTGAGAAGAAACCAAAGATAGGTCTGCAATTGTAAAGAACACTTAGGGTCCGTTTGGCACTCCAAGGAATAGCCTATTCTTTGGAATAGATTTGCTATTCCAAAAATTGAAAGTGCCAAACACGGTTTAGTATTTTGGAATAGAGTTGGTT